>JANJGN010001598.1:25000-124674 GCA_026770705.1 Isurus oxyrinchus
AGTGCGGCTCTCCCTCAGTACTGACCCTCCGACAGTGCGGCACTCCCTCAGTACTGACCCTCCGACAGTGCGGCTCCCCCTCAGCACTGACTCTCCTGCAGTGCGGCTCTCCCTCAGCACTGACCCTCCTGCAGTGCGGCTCTCCCTCAGCACTGACCCTCCTGCAGTGCGGCTCTCCATCTGACACACTCACCACCTCAGGATCTATCCCCTCAGCCCTCATCCAGCTGAGTCACGCACACAAATTCCAGAGCACCGCATCTCCTCGAAACTGCAGCCCCTT
This sequence comes from Isurus oxyrinchus, assembly GCA_026770705.1. Classification (NCBI taxonomy): domain Eukaryota; kingdom Metazoa; phylum Chordata; class Chondrichthyes; order Lamniformes; family Lamnidae; genus Isurus; species Isurus oxyrinchus. The sequence goes on from JANJGN010001598.1 coordinate 25,284, forward strand.
CCCAAAACCCCAATCGAGGGACAGAGCTCGCGGGATCGGACTGTGCGAGGTCTTACCTGGCCAGTGAAACTATGACAGGCATGGGGAGAGGCGTCATATTGTAAACAAACCGAACCGTTCACGAACCCCTTGACCGGCTTCCCGAAGGTGTAGCTGGAAAACATTCCGACCAGGAATCAGATAGAGAGCAAATCCCCCTATGCAATGTCCCCATCAAACACTCCCAGGACAGGTACAGCACAGAGTTAGATACAGAGTAAATCTCCCTCTACACTGTCCCCATCAAACACTCCCAGGACAGGTACAGCACAGAGTTAGATACAGAGTAAATATCCCTCTACACTGTCCCCATCAAACACTCCCAGGACAGGTACAGCACGGGGTTAGATACAGAGTAAAGCTCCCTCTACACCGTCCCCATCAAACACTCCCAGGACAGGTACAGCACGGGCTTAGATACAGAGTAAATCTCCCTCTACACCGTCCCCATCAAACACTTCCAGGACAGGTACAACACGGGGTTAGATACAGAGTAAATATCCCTCTACACTGTCCCCATCAAACACTCCCAGGACAGGTACAGCACGGGGTTAGATACAGAGTAAAGCTCCCTCTACACCGTCCCCATCAAACACTCCCAGGACAGGGACAGCACGGGGTTAGATACAGAGTAAATCTCCCTCTACACCTTCCCCATCAAACACTCCCAGGACAGGTACAGCACGGGGTTAGATACAGAGCAAATCTCCCACTACACTGTCCCCATCAAACATTCCCAGGACAGGTACAGCACGGGGTTAGATACAGAGTAAAGCTCCCTCTACACTGTCCCCATCAAACACTCCCAGGACAGGGACAGCACGGGGTTAGATACAGAGTAAATCTCCCTCTTCACTGTTCCCATCAAACACTCCCAGGACAGGTACAGCACGGGGTTAGATACAGAGTAAAGCTCCCTCAACACGGTCCCCATCAATCACTCCCAGAACAGGTACAGCACGTTGTTAGATACAGATTAAAGTTCCCTCTCCACCGTCCCCATCAAACACTCCCAGGACAGGTACAGCATGGATTTAGATACAGTGCAAATCTCCCTCTACACTGTCCCCATCAAACAATCCTAAGACAGGTACAGCACGGGGTAAGATACAGAGTAAATCTCCCTCTACACCGTCCCCATGAAACTCTCCCAGGACAGGTACAGCACGGGGTAAGATACAGAGTAAATCTCCCTCTACACCGTCCCAATCAAACACTCCCAGGACAGGTACAGCACGGGGTTAGATACAGAGTAAAACTCCCTCTACACCGTCCCCATCAAAGACTCACAGGACAGGTACAGCACGGGGTTAGATACAGAGTAAATCTCCCTCTACACCGTGCCCATCAAACACTCCCAGGACAGGTACAGCACGGGGTTAGATACAGAGTAAATCTCCCTCTACACTGTCCCCATCAAACACTCCAAGGACAGGTACAGCACAGAGTTAGATACAGAGTAAATATCCCTCTACACTGTCCCCATCAAACACTCCCAGGACAGGTACAGCACGGGGTTAGATACAGAGTAAAGCTCCCTCTACACCGTCCCCATCAAACACTCCCAGGACAGGTACAGCAAGGGGTTAGATACAGACTAAATCTCCCTCTACACCGTCCCCATCAAACACTCCCAGGACAGGTACAGCACGGGGTTAGATACAGAGTAAATCTCCCTCTACACTGTCCCCATCAAACACTCCCAGGACAGGTACAGCACGGAGTTAGATACAGAGTAAATCTCCCTCTACACTGTCCCCATCAAACACTCCCAGGACAGGTACAGCACGGGGTTAGATACAGAGTAAAGCTCCCTCTATACCGTCCCCATCAAACACTCCCAGGACAGGTACAGCACGGGCTTAGATACAGAGTAAATCTCCCTCTACACCGTCCCCATCAAACACTTCCAGGACAGGTACAACACGGGGTTAGATACAGAGTAAATATCCCTCTACACTGTCCCCATCAAACACTCCCAGGACAGGTACAGCACGGGGTTAGATACAGAGTAAAGCTCCCTCTACACCGTCCCCCTCAAACACTCCCAGGACAGGGACAGCACGGGGTTAGATACAGAGTAAATCTCCCTCTACACCTTCCCCATCAAACACTCCCAGGACAGGTACAGCACGGGGTTAGATACAGAGCAAATCTCCCACTACACTGTCCCCATCAAACATTCCCAGGACAGGTACAGCACGGGGTTAGATACAGAGTAAAGCTCCCTCTACACTGTCCCCATCAAACACTCCCAGGACAGGTACAGCACGGGGTTAGATACAGAGTAAAGCTCCCTCAACACGGTCCCCATCAATCACTCCCAGAACAGGTACAGCACGTTGTTAGATACAGATTAAAGTTCCCTCTCCACCGTCCCCATCAAACACTCCCAGGACAGGTACAGCACGGGGTTGGATACAGAGTAAAGCTCCCTCTACACTGTCCCCATCAAATACTTCCAGGACAGGTACAGCAGGGGGTTAGATACAGAGTAAATCTCCCTCTACACCGTCCCCATCAAACACTCCCAGGACATGTACAGCACGGGGTTAGATACGGTGTAAATCTCCCTCTACACTGTCCCCATCAAACACTCCCTGGACAGGTACAGCACGGGGTTAGATACAGAGTAAAGCTCCCTCAACACGGTCCCCATCAATCACTCCCAGAACAGGTACAGCACGTTGTTAGATACAGAGTAAATCTCCCTCTCCACCGTCCCCATCAAACACTCCCAGGACAGGTACAGCACGGGGTTGGATACAGAGTAAATCTCCCTCTACACTGTCCCCATCAAATACTCCCAGGACAGGTACAGCACCGGGTTAGATACAGAGTAAATCTCCCTCTACACTGTCCCCATCAAACACTCCCAGGACATGTACAGCACGGGGTTAGATACAGTGTAAATCTCCCTCTACACTGTCCCCATCAAACACTCCCAGGACAGGTACAGCATGGGATTAGATACAGAGTAAATCTCCCTCTACACCATCCCCATCAAACACTCCCAGGACAGGTACAGCATGGATTTAGATACAGTGCAAATCTCCCTCTACACTGTCCCCATCAAACAATCCTAAGACAGGTACAGCACGGGGTAAGATACAGAGTAAATCTCCCTCTACACCGTCCCCATGAAACTCTCCCAGGACAGGTACAGCACGGGGTAAGATACAGAGTAAATCTCCCTCTACACCGTCCCAATCAAACACTCCCAGGACAGGTACAGCACGGGGTTAGATACAGAGTAAAACTCCCTCTACACTGTCCCCATCAAAGACTCACAGGACAGGTACAGCACGGGGATAGATACAGAATAAATCTCCCTCTACACCGTGCCCATCAAACACTCCCAGGACAGGTACAGCAAGGGGTTAGATACAGAGTAAATCTCCCTCTACACTGTCCCCATCAAACACTCCCAGGACAGGTACAGCACGGAGTTAGATACAGAGTAAATCTCCCTCTACACTGTCCCCATAAAACACTCCCAGGACAGGTACAGCACGGGGTTAGATACAGAGTAAAGCTCCCTCTACACCGTCCCCATCAAACACTCGCAGGACAGGTACAGCACGGGGTTAGATACAGAGTAAAGCTCCCTCTACACTATCCCCATCAAACACTCCCAGGACAGGTAAAGCACGGGGTTAGATACAGAGTAAATCTCCCTCTACACTGTCCCCAGCAAACACTCCCAGGACAGGTACAGCACGGGGTTAGATACAGAGTAAAGCTCCCTCTACACCGTCCCCATCAAACACTCCCAGGACAGGTACAGCACGGGGTTAGATACAGAGAAAATCTCCCTCTACACTGTCCCCATCAAACACTCTCAGGACAGGTACAGCACGGGGTTAGATACAGAGTAAATCTCCCTCTACACTGTCCCCAGCAAACACTCCCAGGACAGGTACAGCACGGGGTTAGATACAGAGTAAAGCTCCCTCTACACTCTCCCCATCAAACATTCCCAGGACAGGTACAGCACGGGGTTAGATACAGAGTAAATCTCCCTCTACACCGTCCCCATGAAACTCTCCCAGGACATGTACAGCACGGGGTAAGATACAGAGTAAATCTCCCTCTACACCGTCCCCATCAAACACTCCCAGGACAGGTACAGCACGGGGTTAGATACAGAGTAAAACTCCCTCTACACCGTCCCCATCAAAGACACACAGGACAGGTACAGCACGGGGTTAGATACAGAGTAAATCTCCCTCTAGACCGTGCCCATCAAACACTCCCAGGACAGGTACAGCACGGGGTTAGATACAGAGTAAATCTCCCTCTACACTGTCCCCATCAAACACTCCCAGGACAGGTACAGCACGGAGTTAGATACAGAGTAAATCTCCCTCTACACTGTCCCCATAAAACACTCCCAGGACAGGTACAGCACGGGGTTAGATACAGAGTAAAGCTCCCTCTACACCGTCCCCATCAAACACTCGCAGGACAGGTACAGCACGGGGTTAGATACAGAGTAAAGCTCCCTCTACACTATCCCCATCAAACACTCCCAGGACAGGTAAAGCACGGGGTTAGATACAGAGTAAATCCCCCTCTACACTGTCCCCAGCAAACACTCCCAGGACAGGTACAGCACGGGGTTAGATACAGAGTAAAGCTCCCTCTACACTGTCCACATCAAACACTCCCAGGACAGGTACAGCACGGGGTTAGATACAGAGTAAATCTCCCTCAACACCTTCCCCATCAAACACTCCCAGGACAGGTACAGCACGGGGTTAGATACAGAGCAAATCTCCCACTACACTGTCCCCATCAAACATTCCCAGGACAGGTACAGCACGGGGTTAGATACAGAGTAAATCTCCCTCTACACCGTACCCATCAAACACTCCCAGGACAGGTACAGCACGGGGTTAGATACAGAGCAAATCTCCCACTACACTGTCCCCATCAAACATTCCCAGGACAGGTACAGCACGGGGTTAGATACAGAGTAAAGCTCCCTCTACACTGTCCCCATCAAACACTCCCAGGACAGGTACAGCACGGGGTTAGATACAGAGTAAATCTCCCTCTTCACTGTCCCGATTAAACACTCCCAGGACAGGTACAGCACGGGGTTAGATAAAGAGTAAATCTCCCTCTACACTATCCCCATCAAACACTCCCAGGACAGGTACAGCACGGGGTTAGATACAGAGTAAATCTCCCTCTACACCGTAACCAACAAACACGCCCAGGACAGGTACAGCACGGGGTTAGATACAGAGTAAATATCCCTCTACACCTTCCCCACCAAACACTCCGAGGACAGGTAAAGCACGGGGTTAGATACAGAGTAAAGCTCCCTCAACACGGTCCCCATCAATCACTCCCAGAACAGGTGCAGCACGTTGTTAGATACAGATTAAAGCTCCCTCTCCACCGTCCCCATCAAACACTCCCAGGACAGGTACAGCACGGGGTTGGATACAGAGTAAAGCTCCCTCAACACGGTCCCCATCAATCACTCCCAGAACAGGTACAGCACGTTGTTAGATACAGATTAAAGCTCCCTCTCCAACGTCCCCATCAAACACTCCCAGGACAGGTACAGCACGGGGTTGGATACAGAGTAAATCTCCCTCTACACTGTCCCCATCAAATACTCCCAGGACAGGTACAGCACCGGGTTAGATACAGAGTAAATCTCCCTCTACACCGTCCCCATCAAACACTCCCAGGACATGTACAGCACGGGGTTAGATACAGTGTAAATCTCCCTCTACACTGTCCCCATCAAACACTCCCAGGACAGGTACAGCATGGGATTAGATACAGAGTAAATCTCCCTCTACACCATCCCCATCAAACACTCCCAGGACAGGTACAGCATGGATTTAGATACAGTGCAAATCTCCCTCTACACTGTCCCCATCAAACAATCCTTAGACAGGTACAGCACGGGGTTAGATACAGAGTAAATCTCCCTCTACACTGTCACAATCAAACACTCCCAGGACAGGTACAGCATGGGTTTAGATACAGAGAAAAGCTCCCTCTCCACCGTCCCCTTCAAACACTCCCAGGACAGGTACAGCACGGGGTTAGATACAGAGTAAATCTCCCTCTACACTGTCCCCGACAAACACTCCCAGGACAGGTACAGCACGGGCTTAGATACAGAGTAAATCTCCATCTACTACGTCAACATCAAACACTCCCAGGACAGGTACAGCACGGGGTTAGATACAGAGTAAATCTCCCTCAACACGGTCCCCATCAATCACTCCCATAACAGGTACAGCACGTTGTTATATACAGATTAAAGCTCCTCTACACCGTCCCCATCAAACACTCCCAGGACAGGTACAGCACCGGGTTAGATACAGACTAAATCTCCCTCTACACTGTCCCCATCAAACACTCCCAGGACAGGTACAGCACGTTGTTAGATACAGATTAAAGCTCCCTCTCCACCGTCCCCATCAAACACTCCCAGGACAGGTACAGCACGGGTTTGGATACAGAGTAAAGCTCCCTCAACACGGTCCCCATCAATCACTCCCAGAACAGGTACAGCACGTTGTTAGATACAGATTAAAGCTCCCTCTCCAACGTCCCCATCAAACACTCCCAGGACAGGTACAGCACGGTGTTGGATACAGAGTAAATCTCCCTCTACACTGTCCCCATCAAATACTCCCAGGACAGGTACAGCACGGGGTTAGATACAGAGTAAATCTCCCTCTACACCGTCCCCATCAAACATCCCAGGACAGGTACAGCATGGGATTAGATACAGAGTAAATCTCCCTCTACACCATCCCCATCAAACACTCCCAGGACAGGTACAGCACGGGGTTAGATACAGAGTAAATCTCCCTCTACACTGTCCCCATCAAACACACCCAGGACAGGTACCGCAAGGGGTTAGATACAGAGTAAATCTCCCTCTACACTGTCCCCATCAAACACTCCCAGGACAGGTAAAGCACGGTGTTAGATACAGAGTACAGCTCCCTCTACACTGTCCCCATCAAACACTCCCAGGACAGGTACAGCACGGGGTTAGATACAGAGTAAATCTCCCTCTACACTGTCCCCATCAAACACTCCCAGGACAGGTACTGCACGGGGTTAGACACAGAATAAATCTCCCTCTACACTGTCCCCATCAAACACACCCAGGACAGGTACAGCACGGGGTAAGATACAGAGTAAATCTCCCTCTACACTGTCCCCATCAAACACTCCCAGGAGAGGTACAGCACGAGGTTCGATACAGAGTAAATCTCCCTCTACACTGTCCCCATCAAACACTCCCAGGACAGGTACAGCACGGGGTTAGATACAGAGTAAATCTCCCTCTACACTGTCCCCGTCAAACACTCGCAGGACAGGTACAGCACGGGGTTAGATACAAAGTAAATCTCCATCTACACTGTCCCCATCAAACACTCCCAGGACAGGTACAGCACGGGGTTAGATACAGAGTAAATCTCCATCTACTACGTCAACATCAATCACTCCCATAACAGGTACAGAACGTTGTTATATACAGATTAAAGCTCCTCTACACCGTCCCCATCAAACACTCCCAGGACAGGTACAGCACGGGGTTGGATACAGAGTAAATCTCCCTCTACACTGTCCGCATCAAACACTCCCAGGACAGGTACAGCACCGGGTTAGATACAGACTAAATCTCCCTCTACACTGTCCCCATCAAACACTCCCAGGACAGGAACAGCACGGGGTTAGATACAGAGTAAATCTCCCTCTACACCGTCCACATCAAACACTCCCAGGACAGGTACAGCACGGGGTTAGATCCAGAGTAAAGCTCCCTCTACACCATCCCCATCAAACACTCCCAGGACAGGTACAGCACGGGGTTAGATACAGAGTAAATCTCCCTCTACACTGTCCCCATCAAACACTCCCAGGACAGGTACAGCACGCGGTTAGATACAGAGTAAATCTCCCTCTACACTGTCCCCATCAAACATTCCCATAACAGGTACAGCACGTTGTTATATACAGATTAAAGCTCCCTCTACACCGTCCCCATCAAACACTCCCAGGACAGGTACAGCACGGGGTTGGATACAGAGTAAATCTCCCTCTACACTGTCCGCATCAAACACTCCCAGGACAGGTACAGCACCGGGTTAGATACAGACTAAATCTCCCTCTACACTGTCCCCATCAAACACTCCCAGGACAGGTACAGCATGGGGTTAGATACAAGAAAATCTCCCTCTACACCATCTCCATCAAACACTCCCAGGAAAGGTACAGCATGGATTTAGAACAGTGCAAATCTCCCTCTACACTGTCCCCAACAAAAACTCCCAGGACAGGTACAGCACGGGGTTAGATACAGAGAAAAGCTCCCTCTCCACCGTTCCATTCAAACACTCCCAGGACAGGTACAGCACGGGGTTAGATACAGAGTAAATCTCAGTCTACACTGTCCCCATCAAACACTCCCAGGACAGGTACATCACGGGGTTAGATCCAGAGTAAATCTCCCTCGACACCATCAGCATCAAACACTCCCAGGACAGGTACAGCACGGGGTTAGATACAGAGTAAAGCTCCCTCTACACCGTCCCCATCAAACACTCCCAGGACAGGTACAGCACGGGCTTAGATACAGAGTAAATCTCCCTCTACACTGTCCACATCAAACACTCCCAGGACAGGTACAGCACGGGGTTAGATACAGAGAAAATCTCCCTCTACACTGTCCCCAACAAACACTCCCAGGACAGGTACAGCACGGGGTTAGATACAGAGTAAAGCTCCCTCTACACTGTCCACATCAAACACTCCCAGGACCGGTACAGCACGGGGTTAGATACAGAGTAAATCTCCCTCTACACCTTCCCAATCAAATACTCCCAGGACAGGTACAGCACGGGGTTAGATACAGAGCAAATCTCCCACTACACTGTCCCCATCAAACATTCCCAGGACAGGTACAGCACGGGGTTAGATACAGAGTAAATCTCCCTCTACACCGTACCCATCAAACACTCCCAGGACAGGTACAGCACGGGGTTAGATACAGAGCGAATCTCCCACTACACTGTCCCCATCAAACATTCCCAGGACAGGTACAGAACGGGGTTAGATACAGAGTAAAGCTCCCTCTACACTGTCCCCATCAAACACTCCCAGGACAGGTACAGCACGGGGTTAGATACAGAGTAAATCTCCCTCTTCACTGTCCCGATTAAACACTCCCAGGACAGGTACAGCACGGGGTTAGATAAAGAGTAAATCTCCCTCTACACTGTCCCCATCAAACACTCCCAGGACAGGTACAGCACGGGATTAGATACAGAGTAAAGCTCCCTCTACACCGTCCCCATCAAACACTCCCAGGACAGGTACAGCACGGGGCTAGATACAGAGTAAATCTCCCTCTACACCGTAACCAACAAACACGCCCAGGACAGGTACAGCACGGGGTTAGATACAGAGTAAATATCCCTCAACACGGTCCCCATCAATCACTCCCAGAACAGGTACAGCACGTTGTTAGATACAGATTAAAGCTCCCTCTCCACCGTCCCCATCAAACACTCCCAGGACAGGTACAGCACGGGGTTGGATACAGAGTAAAGCTCCCTCAACACGGTCCCCATCAATCACTCCCAGAACAGGTACAGCACGTTGTTAGATAGAGATTAAAGCTCCCTCTCCAACGTCCCCATCAAACACTCCCAGGACAGGTACAGCACGGGGTTGGATACAGAGTAAATCTCCCTCTACACTGTCCCCATCAAATACTCCCAGGACAGGTACAGCACCGGGTTAGATACAGAATAAATCTCCCTCTACACCGTCCCCATCAAACACTCCCAGGACATGTACAGCACGGGGTTAGATACAGTGTAAATCTCCCTCTACACTGTCCCCATCAAACACTCCCAGGACAGGTACAGCATGGGATTAGATACAGAGTAAATCTCCCTGTACACCATCCCCATCAAACACTCCCAGGACAGGTACAGCATGGATTTAGATACAGTGCAAATCTCCCTGTACACTGTCCCCATCAAACAATCCTAAGACAGGTACAGCACGGGGTTAGATACAGAGTAAATCTCCCTCTACACTGTCACAATCAAACACTCCCAGGACAGGTACAGCATGGGTTTAGATACAGAGAAAAGCTCCCTCTCCACCGTCCCCTTCAAACACTCCCAGGACAGGTACAGCATGGGGTTAGATACAGTGTAAATCTCCCTCTACACTGTCCCCATCAAACACACCCAGGACAGGTACCGCAAGGGGTTAGATACAGAGTAAATCTCCCTCTACACTGTCCCCATCAAACAGTCCCAGGACAGGTAAAGCACGGTGTTAGATACAGAGTACAGCTCCCTCTACACTGTCCCCATCAAACATTCCCAGGACAGGTACAGCACGGGGTTAGATACAGAGTAAATCTCCCTCTACACTGTCCCCATCAAACACTCCCAGGATAGGTACTGCACGGGGTTAGACACAGAATAAATCTCCATCTACACTGTCCCCATCAAACACACCCAGGACAGGTACAGCACGGGGTAAGATACAGAGTAAATCTCCCTCTACACTGTCCCCATCAAACACTCCCAGGACAGGTACAGCACGGGGCTCGATACAGAGTAAATCTCCCTCTACACTGTCCCCATCAAACACTCCCAGGACAGGTACAGCACGGGGTTAGATACAGAGTAAATCTCCCTCAACACTGTCCCCGTCAAACACTCGCAGGACAGGTACAGCACGGGGTTGGATACAGAGTAAATCTCCCTCTACACTGTCCCCATCAAATACTCCCAGGACAGGTACAGCACCGGGTTAGATACAGAATAAATCTCCCTCTACACCGTCCCCATCAAACACTCCCAGGACATGTACAGCACGGGGTTAGATACAGTGTAAATCTCCCTCTACACTGTCCCCATCAAACACTCCCAGGACAGGTACAGCATGGGATTAGATACAGAGTAAATCTCCCTGTACACCATCCCCATCAAACACTCCCAGGACAGGTACAGCATGGATTTAGATACAGTGCAAATCTCCCTGTACACTGTCCCCATCAAACAATCCTAAGACAGGTACAGCACGGGGTTAGATACAGAGTAAATCTCCCTCTACACTGTCACAATCAAACACTCCCAGGACAGGTACAGCATGGGTTTACATACAGAGAAAAGCTCCCTCTCCACCGTCCCCTTCAAACACTCCCAGGACAGGTACAGCATGGGGTTAGATACAGTGTAAATCTCCCTCTACACTGTCCCCATCAAACACACCCAGGACAGGTACCGCAAGGGGTTAGATACAGAGTAAATCTCCCTCTACACTGTCCCCATCAAACAGTCCCAGGACAGGTAAAGCACGGTGTTAGATACAGAGTACAGCTCCCTCTACACTGTCCCCATCAAACATTCCCAGGACAGGTACAGCACGGGGTTAGATACAGAGTAAATCTCCCTCTACACTGTCCCCATCAAACACTCCCAGGATAGGTACTGCACGGGGTTAGACACAGAATAAATCTCCATCTACACTGTCCCCATCAAACACACCCAGGACAGGTACAGCACGGGGTAAGATACAGAGTAAATCTCCCTCTACACTGTCCCCATCAAACACTCCCAGGACAGGTACAGCACGGGGCTCGATACAGAGTAAATCTCCCTCTACACTGTCCCCATCAAACACTCCCAGGACAGGTACAGCACGGGGTTAGATACAGAGTAAATCTCCCTCAACACTGTCCCCGTCAAACACTCGCAGGACAGGTACAGCACGGGGTTAGATACAAAGTAAATCTCCATCTACACTGTCCCCATCAAACACTCCCAGGACAGGTACAGCACGGGGTTAGATACAGAGTAAATCTCCATCTACTACGTCAACATCAAACACTCCCAGGACTGGTACAGCACGGGGTTAGATACAGAGTAAATCTCCCTCAACACGGTCCCCATCAATAACTCCCATAACAGGTACAGCACGTTGTTATATACAGATTAAAGCTCCTCTACACCGTCCCCATCAAACACTCCCAGGACAGGTACAGCACGGGGTTGGATACAGAGTAAATCTCCCTCTACACTGTCCGCATCAAACACTCCCAGGACAGGTACAGCACCGGGTTAGATACAGACTAAATCTCCCTCTACACTGTCCCCATCAAACACTCCCAGGACAGGTACAGCACGTTGTTAGATACAGATTAAAGCTCCCTCTCCACCGTCCCCATCAAACACTCCCAGGACAGGTACAGCACGGGGTTGGATACAGAGTAAAGCTCCCTCAACACGGTCCCCATCAATCACTCCCAGAACAGGTACAGCACGTTGTTAGATACAGATTAAAGCTCCCTCTCCAACGTCCCCATCAAACACTTCCAGGACAGGTACAGCACGGTGTTGGATACAGAGTAAATCTCCCTCTACACTGTCCCCATCAAATACTCCCAGGACAGGTACAGCACGGGGTTAGATACAGAGTAAATCTCCCTCTACACCGTCCCCATCAAACACTCCCAGGACAGGTACAGCATGGGATTAGATACAGAGTAAATCTCCCTCTACACCATCCCCATCAAACACTCCCAGGACAGGTACAGCACGGGGTTAGATACAGAGTAAATCTCCCTCTACACTGTCACAATCAAACACTCCCAGGACAGGTACAGCATGGGTTTAGATACAGAGAAAAGCTCCCTCTCCACCGTCCCCTTCAAACACTCCCAGGACAGGTACAGCACGGGGTTAGATACAGAGTAAATCTCCCTCTACACTGTCCCCATCAAACACACCCAGGACAGGTACCGCAAGGGGTTAGATACAGAGTAAATCTCCCTCTACACTGTCCCCATCAAACACTCCCAGGACAGGTAAAGCACGGTGTTAGATACAGAGTACAGCTCCCTCTACACTGTCCCCATCAAACACTCCCAGGACAGGTACAGCACGGGGTTAGATACAGAGTAAATCTCCAACTATACTGTCCCCATCAAACACACCCAGGACAGGTACAGCACGGGGTAAGATACAGAGTAAATCTCCCTCTACACTGTCCCCATCAAACACTCCCAGGACAGGTACAGCACGGGGTTCGATACAGAGTAAATCTCCCTCTACACTGTCCCCATCAAACACTCCCAGGACAGGTACAGCACGGGGTTAGATACAGAGTAAATCTCCCTCTACACTGTCCCCGTCAAACACTCGCAGGACAGGTACAGCACGGGGTTAGATACAAAGTAAATCTCCATCTACACTGTCCCCATCAAACACTCCCAGGACAGGTACAGCACGGGGTTAGATACAGAGTAAATCTCCATCTACTACGTCAACATCAAACACTCCCAGGACAGGTACAGCACGGGGTTAGATACAGAGTAAATCTCCCTCAACACGGTCCCCATCAATCACTCCCATAACAGGTACAGAACGTTGTTATATACAGATTAAAGCTCCTCTACACCGTCCCCATCAAACACTCCCAGGACAGGTACAGCACGGGGTTGGATACAGAGTAAATCTCCCTCTACACTGTCCGCATCAAACACTCCCAGGACAGGTACAGCACCGGGTTAGATACAGACTAAATCTCCCTCTACACTGTCCCCATCAAACACTCCCAGGACAGGTACAGCACGGGGTTAGATACAGAGTAAATCTCCCACTACACCGTCCACATCAAACACTCCCAGGACAGGTACAGCACGGGGTTAGATCCAGAGTAAAGCTCCCTCTACACCATCCCCATCAAACACTCCCAGGACAGGTACAGCACGGGGTTAGATACAGAGTAAATCTCCCTCTACACTGTCCCCATCAAACACTCCCAGGACAGGTACAGCACGCGGTTAGATACAGAGTAAATCTCCCTCTACACTGTCCCCATCAAACACTCCCATAACAGGTACAGCACGTTGTTATATACAGATTAAAGCTCCCTCTACACCGTCCCCATCAAACACTCCCAGGACAGGGACAGCACGGGGTTGGATACAGAGTAAATCTCCCTCTACACTGTCCGCATCAAACACTCCCAGGACAGGTACAGCACCGGGTTAGATACAGACTAAATCTCCCTCTACACTGTCCCCATCAAACACTCCCAGGACAGGTACAGCATGGGGTTAGATACAAGAAAATCTCCCTCTACACCATCTCCATCAAACACTCCCAGGAAAGGTACAGCATGGATTTAGAACAGTGCAAATCTCCCTCTACACTGTCCCCATCAAAAACTCCCAGGACAGGTACAGCACGGGGTTAGATACAGAGAAAAGCTCCCTCTCCACCGTTCCATTCAAACACTCCCAGGACAGGTACAGCACGGGGTTAGATACAGAGTAAATCTCAGTCTACACTGTCCCCATCAAACACTCCCAGGAAAGATACAGCACGGGGTTAGATCCAGAGTAAATCTCCCTCGACACCATCAGCATCAAACACTCCCAGGACAGGTACAGCACGGGGATAGATACAGAGTAAATCTCCCTCTACACCGTCCCCATCAAACACTCCCAGGACAGGAACAGCACAAGGTTAGACACAGTGTAAAGCTCCATCTTCACTGTCCCCATCAAACACTCCCAGGACAGGTACAGCACGGGGTGAGATACAGAGTAAATCTCCCTCTACTCGGTCCCCATCAAACACTCCCAGGTCAGGTACAGCACGCTGTTAGATACAGAGTAAATCTCCATCTACTACGTCACCATCAAACACTCCCAGGACAGGTACAGCACGGGGTTAGATACAGAGTAAAGCTCCCTATACACTGTCTCCATCAGACACTCCCAGGACAGGTACAGCACGGGGTTACATACAGAGTAAATCTCCCTATACACTGTCCCCATCAAACACTCCCAGGACAGGTACAGCACGGGGTTAGATACAGAGTAAATCTCCCTATACACTGTCCCAATCAAACACTCCCAGGACAGGTACAGCACGGGTTTAGATACAGATTAAATCTCCCTATACACTGTCCCCATCAAACACTCCCAGGACAGGTACAGCACGGGGTTAGATACAGAGTAAATCTCACTCTACACTGTCCCCATCAAACAATCCCAGGACAGGTACAGCACGGGGTTAGATACAGAGTAAAGCTCCCTCTACACCGTCCCCATCAAACACACCCAGGACAGGTACAGACCGGGGTATGATATACAATAAAGCTCCCTCTACACTGTCCCCATCAAACACTCCGAGGTCAGGGACAGTACGGGGTTAGATACAGAGTAAATCTCCTTGTACACTCTCCCCATCAAAAACTCCCAGGACAGGTACAACACAGATTTAGACACAGAGCAAATCTCTGTCTACACCGTCTCCATCAATCACTCCCAGGACAGGTACAGCACGGGGTTAGATACAGAGTAAATCTCCCTCTACACTGTCCCCATCATACACTCCCAGGACAGGTACAGCACGGGTTTAGATACAGAGTGAATCTCCCTCTACACTGTCCCCATCAAACACTCCCAGGACAGGTACAGCACGGGGTTAGATACAGAGTAAATCTCCCTCTACACCGTCCCCATCAAACACTCCCAGGACAGGTACAGCAGGGGGTTAGATACAGAGTAAATCTCCCTCTACACCATCCCCATCAAACACTCCCAGGACAGGTACAGCACGGGGTTAGATACAGAGTAAAGCTCCCTCTACACCGTCCCCATCAAACACTCCCAGGACAGGTACAGCACGGGGTTAGATACAGAGTAAATCTCCCTCTACTCTGTCACAATCAAACACTCCCAGGACAGGTACAGCATGGGGTTAGATACAGAGATAAGCTCCCTCTACACCGTCCCCATCAAACACTCCCAGGACAGGTACAGCGCGGGGTTAGATACAGAGTAAATCTCCCTCTACACTGTCCCCATCAAACACTCCAAGGACAGGTACAGCACGGGGTTAGATCCAGAGTAAAGCTCCCTCTACACCGTCCCCATCAAACACTCCCAGGACAGGTACAGCACGGGGATAGATACAGAGTAAAGCTCCCTCTACACTGTCCCCATCAAACACTCCCAGGACAGGTACAGCACGGGGTTAGATACAGAGTAAATCCCCCTCTACACTGTCCCCATCAAACACACCCAGGACAGGTACAGCAAGGGGTTAGATGCAGGGTAAATCTCCCTCTACACTGTCCCCGTCAAACACTCCCAGGACAGGTACAGCACGGGGTTAGATACAGAGTAAAGCTCCCTCTACACCGTCCCCATCAAACACTCCTAGGACAGTACACCACGGGGTTAGATACAGAGTAAATCTCCCTCTACATTGTCCCCATCAAACACTCCCAGGACAGGTACAGCACGGGGTTAGATACAGTGTAAATCTCCCTCTACACTGTCCCCATCAAACACTCCCAGGACAGGTACAGCACGGGGATAGATACATAGTAAATCTCCATCTACACTGTCCCCATCAAACACTCCCAGGACAGGTACAGCACGGGGTTAGATACAGAGTAAATCTCCCTCTACACTGTCCCCATCAAACACTCCCAGGACAGGTACAGCACGGGGTTAGATACAGAGTAAATCTCCCTCTACACTGTCCCCATCAAACACTCCCAGGAAAGATACAGCACGGGGTTAGATCCAGAGCAAATCTCCCTCGACACCATCATCAACAAACACTCCCAGGACTGGTACAGCACGGGGATAGATACAGAGTAAATCTCCCTCTACACCGTCCCCATCAAACACTCCCAGGACAGGTACAGCACGGGGTTAGATACAAAGTAAAACTCCCTCTACACCGTCCCCATCAAACACTCACAGGACAGGTACAGCACGGGGTTAGATACAGAGTAAATCTCCCTGTACACTGACCCCATCAAACACTCCCAGGACAGGTACAGCACGGGGTTAGATACAGAGTAAATCTCCCTCTACACCGTGTACATCAAACACTCCCAGGACAGGTACAGCACGGGGTTAGATACAGAGTAAATCTCCCTCTACACTGTCCCCATCAAACACTCCCAGGACAGGTACAGCACGGAGTTAGATACAGAGTAGATCTCCCTCTACACTGTCCCCATCAAACACTCCCAGGACAGGTACAGCACGGGGTTAGATACAGAGTAAAGCTCCCTCTACACCGTCCCCATCAAACACTCGCAGGACAGGTACAGCACGGGGTTAGATACAGAGTAAAGCTCCCTCTACACTATCCCCATCAAACACTCCCAGGACAGGTACAGCACGGGGTTAGATACAGAGTAAATCTCCCTCTACACTGTCCCCAGCAAACACTCCCAGGACAGGTACAGCACGGGGTTAGATACAGAGTAAAGCTCCCTCTACACCATCCCCATCAAACACTCCCAGGACAGGTACAGCACGGGGTTAGATACAGAGTAAATCTCCCTCTACACCGTCACCATCATACACTCCCAGGACAGGTACAACACGGGGTTAGATACAGAGTAAATATCCCTCTACACTGTCCCCATCAAACACTCCCAGGACAGGTGCAGCACGGGGTTAGATACAGAGTAAATCTCCCTCTACACTGTCCCCATCAAACACTCCCAGGTCATGTACAGCACGGGGTTAGATACGGTGTAAATCTCCCTCTACACTGTCCCCATCAAACACTCCCAGGACAGGTACAGCACGGGATTAGATACAGAGCAAAGCTCCCTCTACACTGTCCCGATTAAACACACCCAGGACAGGTACAGCATGGGCTAAGATACAGAGTAAATATCCCTCAACACCGTAACCAAAAAACACGCCCAGCAAAGGTACAGCACGGGGTTAGATAAAGAGTAAATCTCACTCTACACTGTCCCCATCAAACACTCCCTGGACTGGTACAGCACGGGGTTAGATAGAGAGTAAAGCTCCCTCAACACGGTCCCCATCAATCACTCCCAGAACAGGTACAGCACGTTGTTAGATACAGATTAAAGCTCCATCTCCACCGTCCCCATCAAACACTCGCAGGACAGGTACAGCACGGGGTTGGATACAGAGTAAATCTCCCTCTACACTGTCCCAATCAAACACTCCCAGGACAGGTACAGCACAGGGTCAGATACAGAGTAAATCTCCCTCTACACTGTCCCCATCAAACACTCCCAGGACAGGTACAGCACGGGGTTAGATACAGAGTAAATCTCCCTCTACACCGTCCCCATCAAACACTCCCAGGACAGGTACAGCACGGGGTTAGATACAGAGTAAATCTCCCTCTACACTGTCCCCATCAAACACTCCCAGGACAGGTACAGCACGCGGTTAGATACAGAGTAAATCTCCCTCTACACTGTCCCCATCAAACACTCCCATAACAGGTACAGCACGTTGTTATATACAGATTAAAGCTCCCTCTACACCGTCCCCATCAAACACTCCCAGGACAGGTACAGCACGGGGTTGGATACAGAGTAAATCTCCCTCTACACTGTCCGCATCAAACACTCCCAGGACAGGTACAGCACCGGGTTAGATACAGACTAAATCTCCCTCTACACTGTCCCCATCAAACACTCCCAGGACAGGTACAGCATGGGGTTAGATACAAGAAAATCTCCCTCTACACCATCTCCATCAAACACTCCCAGGAAAGGTACAGCATGGAATTAGAACAGTGCAAATCTCCCTCTACACTGTCCCCATCAAAAACTCCCAGGACAGGTACAGCACGGGGTTAGATACAGAGAAAAGCTCCCTCTCCACCGTTCCATTCAAACACTCCCAGGACAGGTACAGCACGGGGTTAGATACAGAGTAAATCTCAGTCTACACTGTCCCCATCAAACACTCCCAGGAAAGATACAGCACGGGGTTAGATCCAGAGTAAATCTCCCTCGACACCGTCCACATCAAACACTCCCAGGACAGGTACAGCACGGGGATAGATACAGAGTAAATCTCCCTCTACACCGTCCCCATCAAACACGCCCAGGACAGGTACAGCACGGGGTTAGACACAGTGTAAAGCTCCATCTTCACTGTCCCCATCAAACACTCCCAGGACAGGTACAGCACGGGGTGAGATACAGAGTAAATCTCCCTCTACTCGGTCCCCATCAAACACTCCCAGGTCAGGTACAGCACGCTGTTAGATACAGAGTAAATCTCCATCTACTACGTCACCATCAAACACTCCCAGGACAGGTACAGCACGGGGTTAGATACAGAGTAAAGCTCCCTATACACTGTCTCCATCAGACACTCCCAGGACAGGTACAGCACGGGGTTACATACAGAGTAAATCTCCCTATACACTGTCCCCATCAAACACTCCCAGGACAGGTACAGCACGGGGTTAGATACAGAGTAAATCTCCCTATACACTGTCCCAATCAAACACTCCCAGGACAGGTACAGCACGGGGTTAGATCCAGAGTAAAGCTCCCTCTACACCATCCCCATCAAACACTCCCAGGACAGGTACAGCACGGGGTTAGATACAGAGTAAATCTCCCTCTACACTGTCCCCATCAAACACTCCCAGGACAGGTACAGCACGCGGTTAGATACAGAGTAAATCTCCCTCTACACTGTCCGCATCAAACACTCCCAGGACAGGTACAGCACCGGGTTAGATACAGACTAAATCTCCCTCTACACTGTCCGCATCAAACACTCCCAGGACAGGTACAGCACCGGGTTAGATACAGACTAAATCTCCCTCTACACTGTCCCCATCAAACACTCCCAGGACAGGTACAGCATGGGGTTAGATACAAGAAAATCTCCCTCTACACCATCTCCATCAAACACTCCCAGGAAAGGTACAGCATGGATTTAGAACAGTGCAAATCTCCCTCTACACTGTCCCCATCAAAAACTCCCAGGACAGGTACAGCACGGGGTTAGATACAGAGAAAAGCTCCCTCTCCACCGTTCCATTCAAACACTCCCAGGACAGGTACAGCACGGGGTTAGATCCAGAGTAAATCTCCCTCGACACCATCAGCATCAAACACTCCCAGGACAGGTACAGCACGGGGATAGATACAGAGTAAATCTCCCTCTACACCGTCCCCATCAAACACTCCCAGGACAGGAACAGCACAAGGTTAGACACAGTGTAAAGCTCCATCTTCACTGTCCCCATCAAACACTCCCAGGACAGGTACAGCACGGGGTGAGATACAGAGTAAATCTCCCTCTACTCGGTCCCCATCAAACACTCCCAGGTCAGGTACAGCACGCTGTTAGATACAGAGTAAATCTCCATCTACTACGTCACCATCAAACACTCCCAGGACAGGTACAGCACGGGGTTAGATACAGAGTAAAGCTCCCTATACACTGTCTCCATCAGACACTCCCAGGACAGGTACAGCACGGGGTTACATACAGAGTAAATCTCCCTATACACTGTCCCCATCAAACACTCCCAGGACAGGTACAGCACGGGGTTAGATACAGAGTAAATCTCCCTATACACTGTCCCAATCAAACACTCCCAGGACAGGTACAGCACGGGTTTAGATACAGATTAAATCTCCCTATACACTGTCCCCATCAAACACTCCCAGGACAGGTACAGCACGGGGTTAGATACAGAGTAAATCTCACTCTACACTGTCCCCATCAAACAATCCCAGGACAGGTACAGCACGGGGTTAGATACAGAGTAAAGCTCCCTCTACACCGTCCCCATCAAACACACCCAGGACAGGTACAGACCGGGGTATGATATACAATAAAGCTCCCTCTACACTGTCCCCATCAACCAATCCCAGGACAGGTACAGACCGGGGTATGATATACAATAAAGCTCCCTCTACACTGTCCCCATCAAACACTCCGAGGTCAGGGACAGTACGGGGTTAGATACAGAGTAAATCTCCTTGTACACTCTCCCCATCAAAAACTCCCAGGACAGGTACAACACAGATTTAGACACAGAGCAAATCTCTGTCTACACCGTCTCCATCAATCACTCCCAGGACAGGTACAGCACGGGGTTAGATACAGAGTAAATCTCCCTCTACACTGTCCCCATCATACACTCCCAGGACAGGTACAGCACGGGTTTAGATACAGAGTGAATCTCCCTCTACACTGTCCCCATCAAACACTCCCAGGACAGGTACAGCACGGGGTTAGATACAGAGTAAATCTCCCTCTACACCGTCCCCATCAAACACTCCCAGGACAGGTACAGCAGGGGGTTAGATACAGAGTAAATCTCCCTCTACACCATCCCCATCAAACACTCCCAGGACAGGTACAGCACGGGGTTAGATACAGAGTAAAGCTCCCTCTACACCGTCCCCATCAAACACTCCCAGGACAGGTACAGCACGGGGTTAGATACAGAGTAAATCTCCCTCTACTCTGTCACAATCAAACACTCCCAGGACAGGTACAGCATGGGGTTAGATACAGAGATAAGCTCCCTCTACACCGTCCCCATCAAACACTCCCAGGACAGGTACAGCGCGGGGTTAGATACAGAGTAAATCTCCCTCTACACTGTCCCCATCAAACACTCCAAGGACAGGTACAGCACGGGGTTAGATCCAGAGTAAAGCTCCCTCTACACCGTCCCCATCAAACACTCCCAGGACAGGTACAGCACGGGGATAGATACAGAGTAAAGCTCCCTCTACACTGTCCCCATCAAACACTCCCAGGACAGGTACAGCACGGGGTTAGATACAGAGTAAATCCCCCTCTACACTGTCCCCATCAAACACACCCAGGACAGGTACAGCAAGGGGTTAGATGCAGGGTAAATCTCCCTCTACACTGTCCCCGTCAAACACTCCCAGGACAGGTACAGCACGGGGTTAGATACAGAGTAAAGCTCCCTCTACACCGTCCCCATCAAACACTCCCAGGACAGTACACCACGGGGTTAGATATAGAGTAAATCTCCCTCTACATTGTCCCCATCAAACACTCCCAGAACAGGTACAGCACGGGGTTAGATACAGAGTAAATCTCCCTCTACACTGTCCCCATCAAACACTCCCAGGACAGGTACAGCACGGGGTTAGATACAGTGTAAATCTCCCTCTACACTGTCCCCATCAAACACTCCCAGGACAGGTACAGCACGGGGATAGATACATAGTAAATCTCCATCTACACTGTCCCCATCAAACACTCCCAGGACAGGTACAGCACGGGGTTAGATACAGAGTAAATCTCCCTCTACACTGTCCCCATCAAACACTCCCAGGAAAGATACAGCACGGGGTTAGATCCAGAGCAAATCTCCCTCGACACCATCACCAACAAACACTCCCAGGACTGGTACAGCACGGGGATAGATACAGAGTAAATCTCCCTCTACACTGTCCCCATCAAACACTCCCAGGACAGGTACAGCACGGGGTTAGATACAAAGTAAAACTCCCTCTAAACCGTCCCCATCAAACACTCACAGGACAGGTACAGCACGGGGTTAGATACAGAGTAAATCTCCCTGTACACTGACCCCATCAAACACTCCCAGGACAGGTACAGCACGGGGTTAGATACAGAGTAAATCTCCCTCTACACCGTGTACATCAAACACTCCCAGGACAGGTACAGCACGGGGTTAGATACAGAGTAAATCTCCCTCTACACTGTCCCCATCAAACACTCCCAGGACAGGTACAGCACGGAGTTAGATACAGAGTAGATCTCCCTCTACACTGTCCCCATCAAACACTCCCAGGACAGGTACAGCACGGGGTTAGATACAGAGTAAATCTCCCTCTACACCGTCCCCATCAAACACTCGCAGGACAGGTACAGCACGGGGTTAGATACAGAGTAAAGCTCCCTCTACACTATCCCCATCAAACACTCCCAGGACAGGTACAGCACGGGGTTAGATACAGAGTAAATCTCCCTCTACACTGTCCCCAGCAAACACTCCCAGGACAGGTACAGCACGGGATTAGATACAGAGTAAAGCTCCCTCTACACCATCCCCATCAAACACTCCCAGGACAGGTACAGCACGGGGTTAGATACAGAGTAAATCTCCCTCTACACCGTCACCATCATACACTCCCAGGACAGGTACAACACGGGGTTAGATACAGAGTAAATATCCCTCTACACTGTCCCCATCAAACACTCCCAGGACAGGTGCAGCACGGGGTTAGATACAGAGTAAATCTCCCTCTACACTGTCCCCATCAAACACTCCCAGGTCATGTACAGCACGGGGTTAGATACGGTGTAAATCTCCCTCTACACTGTCCCCATCAAACACTCCCAGGACAGGTACAGCACGGGATTAGATACAGAGCAAAGCTCCCTCTACACTGTCCCGATTAAACACACCCAGGACAGGTACAGCATGGGCTAAGATACAGAGTAAATATCCCTCAACACCGTAACCAAAAAACACGCCCAGCAAAGGTACAGCACGGGGTTAGATAAAGAGTAAATCTCACTCTACACTGTCCCCATCAAACACTCCCTGGACTGGTACAGCACGGGGTTAGATAGAGAGTAAAGCTCCCTCAACACGGTCCCCATCAATCACTCCCAGAACAGGTACAGCACGTTGTTAGATACAGATTAAAGCTCCATCTCCACCGTCCCCATCAAACACTCGCAGGACAGGTACAGCACGGGGTTGGATACAGAGTAAATCTCCCTCTACACTGTCCCAATCAAACACTCCCAGGACAGGTACAGCACAGGGTCAGATACAGAGTAAATCTCCCTCTACACTGTCCCCATCAAACACTCCCAGGACAGGTACAGCACGGGGTTAGATACAGAGTAAATCTCCCTCTACACCGTCCCCATCAAACACTCCCAGGACAGGTACAGCACGGGGTTAGATACAGAGTAAATCTCCCTCTACACCGTCCCCATCAAACACTCCCAGGACAGGTACAGCAGGGGGTTAGATACAGAGTAAATCTCCCTCTACATTGTCCCCATCAAACTCTCCCAGGACAGGTACAGCACGGGGTTAGATACAGAGTAAATCTCCCTCTACACTGTCCCCATCAAACACTCCCAGGACAGGTACAGCAGGGGGTTAGATACAGAGTAAATCTCCCTCTACACCGTACCCATCAAACACTCCCAGGACAGGTACAGCACGGTGTTAGATACAGAGTAAAGCTCCCTCTACACCATCCCCATCAAACACTCCCAGGACAGGTACAGCACGGGGTTAGATACAGAGTAAATCTCCCTCTACACCGTCCACATCAAACACTCCCAGGACAGGTACAGCAAGGGGTGAGATCCAGAGTAAAGCTCCCTCTACACCGTCCCCATCAAGCTCTCACCGGACAGGTACAGCACGGGTTTAGATACAGCGTAAATCTCCCTCTACACCGTCCCCATCAAACACCCCCAGGAGAGGTACAGTACGGGGTTAGATACAGAGTACATCTCCATCTACACTGTCCCCATCAAACACTCCCAGGACAGGTACAGCACGGGGTTAGATACAGAGTAAATCTCCCTCTACACCATCACCATCAAACACTCCCAGGACAGGTACAGCACGGGGTTAGATACAGAGTAAATCCCCCTCTTCACTGTCCCCATCAAACTCACCCAGGACAGGTACTGCAAGGGGTTAGATGCAGAGTAAATCTCCCTCTACACTGTCCCCATCGAACACTCCCAGGACATGTACAGCACGGGGTTAGATACAGAGTAAATCTCCCTCTACACCGTCCCCATCAAACACTCCCAGGACAGGTACAGCACGGGGTTAGATACAGAGTAAATCTCCCTATACACTGTCCCAATCAAACACTCCCAGGACAGGTACAGCACGGGTTTAGATACTGATTAAATCTCCCTATACACTGTCCCCATCAAACACTCCCAGGACAGGTACAGCACGGGGTTAGATACAGAGTAAATCTCCCTCTACACTGTCCCCATCAAACAATCCCAGGACAGGTACAGCACGGGGTTAGATACAGAGTAAAGCTCCCTCTACACCGTCCCCATCAAACACACCCAGGACAGGTACAGACCGGGGTATGATATACAATAAAGCTCCCTCTACACTGTCCCCATCAACCAATCCCAGGACAGGTACAGACCGGGGTATGATATACAATAAAGCTCCCTCTACACTGTCCCCATCAAACACTCCGAGGTCAGGGACAGTACGGGGTTAGATACAGAGTAAATCTCCTTGTACACTCTCCCCATCAAAAACTCCCAGTACAGGTACAACACGGATTAAGACACAGAGCAAATCTCTGTCTACACCGTCTCCATCAATCACTCCCAGGACAGGTGCAGCACGGGGTTAGATACAGAGTAAATCTCCCTCTACACTGTCTCCATCAAACACTCCAGGACAGGTACAGCACGGGGTTAGATACAGAGTAAATCTCCCTCTACACCGTCCCCATCAAACACTCCCAGGACAGGTACAGCAGGGGGTTAGATACAGAGTAAATCTCCCTCTACACCGTACCCATCAAACACTCCCAGGACAGGTACAGCACGGGGTTAGATACAGAGTAAAGCTCCCTCTACACCATCCCCATCAAACACTCCCAGGACAGGTACAGCACGGGGTTAGAGACAGAGTAAAGCTCCCTCTACACTCTCCCCATCAAACACTCCAAGGACAGGTACAGCACGGGGTTAGATACAGAGTAAATCTCCCTCTACTCTGTCACAATCAAACACTCCCAGGACAGGTACAGCACGGGGTTAGATACAGAGTAAATCTCCCTCTACACTTGCCCATCAAACTCTCCCAGGACAGGTACAGCACGGGGTTAGATACAGAGTAAATCTCCCTCTACACTGTCCCCATCAAACACTCCCAGGACAGATACAGCACGGGGTTAGATACAGAGTAAATCTCCCTCTACACTGTCCCCATCAAACACTCCCAGGACAGGTACAGCACGGGGTTAGATACAGAGTAAAGCTCCCTCTACACTGTCCCCATCAAACACTCCCAGGACAGGTACAGCACGGGGTTAGATACAGAGTAAATCCCCCTCTACACTGTCCCCATCAAACACACCCAGGACAGGTACCGCAAGGGGTTAGATGCAGCGTAAATCTCCCTCTACACTGTCCCCGTCAAACACTCCCAGGACAGTACACCACGGGGTTAGATACAGAGTAAATCTCCCTCTACATTGTCCCCATCAAACACTCCCAGGACAGGTACGGCACGGGGTTAGATACAGTGTAAATCTCCCTCTACACTGTCCCCATCAAACACTCCCAGGACAGGTACAGCACGGGGATTGATACATAGTAAATCTCCATCTACACTGTCCCCATCAAACACTCCCAGGACAGGTACAGCACGGGGTTAGATACAGAGTAAATCTCCCTCTACACTGTCCCCATCAAACACTCCCAGGACAGGTACAGCACGGGGTTAGATACAAAGTAAAACTCCCTCTACACCGTCCCCATCAAACACTCACAGGACAGGTACAGCACGGGGTTAGATACAGAGTAAATCTCCCTGTACACTGACCCCATCAAACACTCCCAGGACAGGTACAGCACGGGGTTAGATACAGAGTAAATCTCCCTCTACACCGTGTACATCAAACACTCCAAGGACAGGTACAGCACGGGGTTAGATACAGAGTAAATCTCCCTCTACACTGTCCCCATCAAACACTCCCAGGACAGGTACAGCACGGAGTTAGATACAGAGTAGATCTCCCTCTACACTGTCCCCATCAAACACTCCCAGGACAGGTACAGCACGGGGTTAGATACAGAGTAAAACTCCCTCTACACCGTCCCCATCAAACACTCGCAGGACAGCTACAGCACGGGGTTAGATACAGAGTAAAGCTCCCTCTACACTATCCCCATCAAACACTCCCAGGACAGGTACAGCACGGGGTTAGATACAGAGTAAATCTCCCTCTACACTGTCCCCAGCAAACACTCCCAGGAAAGGTACAGCACGGGGTTAGATACAGAGTAAAGCTCCCTCTACACCATCCCCATCAAACACTCCCAGGACAGGTACAGCACGGGATAGATACAGAGTAAATCTCCCTCTACACCGTCACCATCATACACTCCCAGGACAGGTACAACACGGGGTAAGATACAGAGTAAATATCCCTCTACACTGTCCCCATCAAACACTCCCAGGACAGGTGCAGCACGGGGTTAGATACAGAGTAAATCTCCCTCTACACTGTCCCCATCAAACACTCCCAGGACATGTACAGCACGGGGTTAGATATAGAGTAAATCCCCCTCTTCACTGTCCCCATCAAACTCACCCAGGACAGGTGCTGCAAGGGGTTAGATGCAGAGTAAATCTCCCTCTACACTGTCCCCATCGAACACTCCCAGGACATGTACAGCACGGGGTTAGATACAGAGTAAATCTCCCGCTACACCGTCCCCATCAAACACTCCCAGGACAGTACACCACGGGGTTAGATACAGAGTAAATCTCCCTCTACATTGTCCCCATCAAACACTCCCAGGACAGGTACAGCACGGCGTTAGATACATAGTAAATCTCCCTCTACACTGTCCCCATCAAACACTCCCAGGACAGGTACAGCACGGGGTTAGAGAGAGAGTAAATCTCCCTCTACACTGTCCCCATCAAACACTCCCAGGACAGGTACAGCACGGGGTTAGACAGAGAATAAATCTCCCTCTACACTGTCCCCATCAAACACTCCCAGGACAGGTACGGCACGGGGTTAGATACAGAGTAAATCTCCCTCTACACTGTCTACATCAAACAGTCCCAGGAAAGGTACAGCACGGGGTTAGATACAGAGTAAATCTCCCTCTACACCGTCCCCATCAAACACTCCCAGGACAGGTACAGCACGGGGTTAGATACAGAGTAAATGTCCCTCTATACTGTCCCCATCAAACACTCCCAGGACAGGTACAGCACGGGGTTAGATACAGAGTAAATCTCCCTCTACACTGTCCCCTTCAAACAATCCCAGGACAGGTACAGCACGGGGTTAGATACAGAGTAAATCTCCCTCTACACCGTCCCCATCAAACACTCCCAGGACAGGTACAACACGGGGTTAGATACAGAGTAAATATACCTCTACACTGTCCCCATCAAACACTCCCAGGAAAGGTGCAGCACGGTGTTAGATACAGAGTAAATCTCCCTCTACACCGTCCCCATCAAACACTCCCAGGACAGGGACAGCATGGGGTTAGATACAGAGTAAATCTCCCTCTACACCTTCCCCATCAAACACTCCCAGGACAGGTACAGCACGGGGTTAGATACAGAGTAAATCTCCCTCTACACCATCCCCATCAAACTGTCCCAGGACAGGTACAGCACGGGGTTAGATACAGAGTAAAGCTCCCTCTACACTGTCCCCAACAAACACTCCCAGGACAGGTACAGCACGGGGTTAGATACAGAGCAAATCTCCCACTACACTGTCCCCATCAAACACTCCCAGGACAGGTACAGCACGGGGTTAGATACAGAGTAAAGCTCCCTCTACACTGTCCCCATCAAACACTCCCAGGACAGGTACAGCACGGGGTTAGATAAAGAGTAAATCTCCCTCTACACTGTCCCCATCAAACACACCCAGGCCAGGAACAGCACCGGGTTAGATACAGAGTAAATCTCCCTCTACACTGTCCCCATCAAACACTCCCAGGACAGGTACAGCACGGGGTTAGATACAGAGTAAATCTCCCTCTACACTGTCCCGATTAAACACTCCCAGGACAGGTACAGCACGGGGTTAGATAAAGAGTAAATCTCCCTCTACACTGTCCCCATCAAACACTCCCAGGACAGGTACAGCACGGGGTTAGATACAGAGTAAATCTCCCTCTACACCGTAACCAACAAACACGCCCAGGACAGGTACAGCACGGGGTTAGATACAGGGTAAATCTCCCTCTACACTGTCCCCATCAAACACTCCCAGGACAGTTACAGCACGGGGTTAGATACAGAGTAAAGCTCCCTCTGCACTGTCCCCATCAAACACTCCCAGGACAGGTAAAGCACGGGGTTAGATACAGAGTAAATCTCCCTCTACACTGTCCCCATCAAACACTCCCAGGACAGTTACAGCACGGGGTTAGATACAGAGTAAATCTCCCTGTACACTGACCCCATCAAACACTCCCAGGACAGGTACAGCACGGGGTTAGATACAGAGTAAATCTCCCTCTACACCGTCTACATCAAACACTCCCAGGACAGGTACAGCACGGGGTTAGATACAGAGTAAATCTCCCTCTACACTGTCCCCATCAAACACTCCCAGGACAGGTACAGCACGGAGTTAGATACAGAGCAGATCTCCCTCTACACTGTCCCCATCAAACACTCCCAGGACAGGTACAGCACGGGGTTAGATACAGAGTAAAGCTCCATCTACACTATCCCCATCAAACACTCCCAGGACAGGTACAGCACGGGGTTAGATACAGTGTAAATCTCTCTCTACACTGTCCCCAGCAAACACTCCCAGGACAGGTACAGCACGGGGTTAGATACAGAGTAAAGCTCCCTCTACACCATCCCAATCAAACACTCCCAGGACAGGTACAGCACGGGGTTAGATACAGAGTAAATCTCCCTCTACACCGTCACCATCATACACTCCCAGGACAGGTACAACACGGGGTTAGATACAGAGTAAATATCCCTCTACACTGTCCCCATCAAACACTCCCAGGACAGGTGCAGCACGGGGTTAGATACAGAGTAAAGCTCCCTCTACACCGTCCCCATCAAACACTCCCAGGACAGGGACAGCACG
This sequence comes from Isurus oxyrinchus, assembly GCA_026770705.1. NCBI lineage: Eukaryota > Metazoa > Chordata > Chondrichthyes > Lamniformes > Lamnidae > Isurus > Isurus oxyrinchus. The sequence goes on from JANJGN010001598.1 coordinate 55,038, forward strand.
GGGTTAGATACAGAGTAAATCTCCCTCTACACCTTCCCCATCAAACACTCCCAGGACAGGTACAGCACGGGGATAGATACAGAGTAAATCTCCCTCTACACCGTCCCCATCAAACACTCCCAGGACAGGTACAGCACGGGGTTAGATGCAGAGTAAAGCTCCCTCTACACTGTCCCCAACAAACACTCCCAGGACAGGTAGAGCACGGGGTTAGATACAGAGTAAATCTCCCTCTACACCTTCCCCATCAAACACTCCCAGGACAGGTACAGCACGGGGTTAGATACAGAGCAAATCTCCCACTACACTGTCCCCATCAAACATTCCCAGGACAGGTACAGCACGGGGTTAGATACAGAGTAAAGCTCCCTCTACACTGTCCCCATCAAACACTCCCAGGACAGGTACAGCACGGGGTTAGATAAAGAGTAAATCTCCCTCTACACTGTCCCCATCAAACACACCCAGGCCAGGAACAGCACCGGGTTAGATACAGAGTAAATCTCCCTCTACACTGTCCCCATCAAACACTCCCAGGACAGGTACAGCACGGGGTTAGATACAGAGTAAATCTCCCTCTACACTGTCCCGATTAAACACTCCCAGGACAGGTACAGCACGGGGTTAGATAAAGAGTAAATCTCCCTCTACACTGTCCCCATCAAACACTCCCAGGACAGGTACAGCACGGGGTTAGATACAGAGTAAATCTCCCTCTACACCGTAACCAACAAACAGGCCCAGGACAGGTACAGCACGGGGTTAGATACAGAGTAAATCTCCCTCTACACCTTCCCCACCAAACACTCCCAGGACAGGTAAAGCACGGGGTTAGATACAGAGTAAAGCTCCCTCAACACTGTCCCCATCAATCACTCCCAGAACAGGTACAGCACGTTGTTAGATACAGATTAAAGTTCCCTCTCCACCGTCCCCATCATACACTCCCAGGACAGGTACAGCACGGCGTTGGATACAGAGTAAAGCTCCCTCTACACTGTCCCCATCAAATACTTCCAGGACAGGTACAGCAGGGGGTTAGATACAGAGTAAATCTCCCTCTACACCGTCCCCATCAAACACTCCCAGGACATGTACAGCACGGTGTTAGATACGGTGTAAATCTCCCTCTACACTGTCCCCATCAAACACTCCCAGGACAGGTACAGCATGGGATTAGATACAGAGCAAAGCTCCCTCTACACTGTCCCGATTAAACACACCCAGGACAGGTACAGCATGGGCTTAGATACAGAGTAAATATCCCTCAACACCGTAACCAACAAACACGCCCAGCAAAGGTACAGCACGGGGTTAGATAAAGAGTAAATCTCACTCTACACTGTCCCCATCAAACACTCCCTGGACAGGTACAGCACGGGGTTAGATACAGAGTAAAGCTCCCTCAACACGGTCCCCATCAATCACTCCCAGAACAGGTACAGCACGTTGTTAGATACAGATTAAAGCTCCATCTCCACCGTCCCCATCAAACACTCGCAGGACAGGTACAGCACGGGGTTGGATACAGAGTAAATCTCCCTCTACACTGTCCCCATCAAACACTCCCAGGACAGGTACAGCACAGGGTCAGATACAGAGTAAATCTCCCTCTACACTGTCCCCATCAAACACTCCCAGGACAGGTACAGCACGGGGTTAGATACAGAGTAAAGCTCCCTCTACACCGTCCCCATCAAACACTCCCTGGACAGGTACAGCACGGGGTTAGATACAGAGTAAATCTCCCTCTACACCCTCCCCATCAAACACTCCCAGGACAGGTACAGCAGGGGGTTAGATACAGAGTAAATCTCCCTCTACATTGTCCCCATCAAACTCTCCCAGGACAGGTACAGCACGGGGTTAGATACAGAGTAAATTTCCCTCTACACTGTCCCCATCAAACACTCCCAGGACAGGTACAGCAGGGGGTTAGATACAGAGTAAATCTCCCTCTACACCGTACCCATCAAACACTCCCAGGACAGGTACAGCACGGGGTTAGATACAGAGTAAAGCTCCCTCTACACCATCCCCATCAAACACTCCCAGGACAGGTACAGCACGGGGTTAGATACAGAGTAAATCTCCCTCTACACCGTCCACATCAAACACTCCCAGGACAGGTACAGCAAGGGGTGAGATCCAGAGTAAAGCTCCCTCTACACCGTCCCCATCAAGCTCTCACCGGACAGGTACAGCACGGGTTTAGATACAGCGTAAATCTCCCTCTACACCGTCCCCATCAAACACCCCCAGGAGAGGTACAGTACGGGGTTAGATACAGAGTACATCTCCATCTACACTGTCCCCATCAAACACTCCCATGACAGGTACAGCACGGGGTGAGATACAGAGTAAATCTCCCTCTACACCATCACCATCAAACACTCCCAGGACAGGTACAGCACGGGGTTAGATACAGAGTAAATCCCCCTCTTCACTGTCCCCATCAAACTCACCCAGGACAGGTACTGCAAGGGGTTAGATGCAGAGTAAATCTCCCTCTACACTGTCCCCATCGAACACTCCCAGGACATGTACAGCACGGGGTTAGATACAGAGTAAATCTCCCTCTACACTGTCCCCATCGAACACTCCCGGGACAGGTACAGCACGGGGTTAGATACAGAGTAAATCTCCCTCTACACCGTCCCCATCAAACACTCCCAGGACAGTACACCACGGGGTTAGATACAGAGTAAATCTCCCTCTACATTGTCCCCATCAAACACTCCCAGGACAGGTACAGCACGGGGTTAGACAGAGAATAAATCTCCCTCTACACTGTCCCCATCAAACACTCCCAGGACAGGTACCGCACGGGGTTAGATACAGAGTAAATCTCCCTCTACACTGTCTACATCAAACACTCCCAGGACAGGTACAGCACGGGGTTAGATACAGAGTAAACCTCCCTCTACACCGTCCCAATCAAACACTCCCAGGACAGGTACAGTACAAGGTTAGACCCAGTGTAAAGCTCCATCTTCACTGTCCCCATCAAACACTCCCAGGACAGGTTCAGCACGCGGTTAGATACAGAGTAAATCTCCAACTACTACGTCACCATCAAACACTCTCAGGACAGATACAGCACGGGGTTAGATACAGAGTAAATCTCCCTCTACTCTGTCCCCATCAAACACTCCCAGGACAGGTACAGCACGGGGTTAGATACAGAGTAAATCTACCTCTATACTGTCCCCATCAAACACTCCCAGGACAGGTACAGCACGGGGTTAGATACAGAGTAAATCTCCCTCTACACTGTCCCCATCAAACAATCCCAGGACAGGTACAGCATGGGGTTAGATACAGAGTAAATCTCCCTCTACACAGTCCCCATCAAACACTCCCAGGACAGGTACATCACGGGGTTAGATACAGAGTAAATATCCCTCTACACTGTCCCCATCAAACAGTCCCAGGACAGGAACAGCACGGGGTTAGATACAGAGTAAATCTCCCTCTACACCGTCCCCATCAAACAGTCCCTGGACAGGTACAGCACGGGGTTAGATACAGAGTAAAGCTCCCTCTACACTGTCCCCATCAAACACACCCAGGCCAGGAACAGCACCGGGTTAGATACAGAGTAAATCTCCCTCTACACTGTCCCCATCAAACACTCCCAGGACAGGTACAGCACCGGGTTAGATACAGAGTAAATCTCCCTCTACACTTTCCCGATTAAACACTCCCAGGACAGGTACAGCACGGGGTTAGATACAGAGTAAATCTCCCTCTACACCGTAACCAACAAACTCGCCCAGGACAGATACAGCACGGGGTTAGATACAGAGTAAATCTCCCTCTACACTGTCCCCATCAAACACTCCCAGGACAGTTACAGCACGGGGTTAGATACAGAGTAAAGCTCCCTCTGCACTGTCCCCATCAAACACTCCCAGGACAGGTAAAGCACGGGGTTAGATACAGAGTAAATCTCCCTCTACACTGTCCCCATCAAACACTCCCAGGACAGTTACAGCATGGGGTTAGATACAGAGTAAAGCTCCCTCTGCACTGTCCCCATCAAACACTCCCAGGACAGGTAAAGCACGGGGTTAGATACAGAGTAAATCTCCCTCTACACCTTCCCCACCAAACACTCCCAGGACAGGTAAAGCACGGGGTTAGATACAGAGTAAAGCTCCCTGTACACTGTCCCCATCAATCACTCCCAGGACAGGTACAGCACGGGGTTAGATACAGAGTAAATCTCCCTCTACACTGTCCCCATCAAACACTCCCAGGACAGGTACAGCACCGGGTAAGATACAGAGTAAAGCTCCCTCTACACTGTCCCCATCAAACACTCCCAGGACAGGTAAAGCACGGGGTTAGATACAGAGTAAATCTCCCTCAACACTGTCCCCATCAATCACTCCCAGAACAGGTACAGCACGTTGTTAGATACAGATTAAAGTTCCCTCTCCACCGTCCTCATCATACACTCCCAGGACAGGTACAGCACGGCGTTGGATACAGAGTAAAGCTCCCTCTACACTGTCCCCATCAAATACTTCCAGGACAGGTACAGCAGGGGGTTAGATACAGAGTAAATCTCCCTCTACACCGTCCCCATCAAACACTCCCAGGACATGTACAGCACGGGGTTAGATACGGTGTAAATCTCCCTCTACACTGTCCCCATCAAACACTCCCAGGACAGGTACAGCACGGGATTAGATACAGAGCAAAGCTCCCGCTACACTGTCCCGATTAAACACACCCAGGACAGGTACAGCATGGGGTTAGATACAGAGTAAATATCCCTCAACACCGTAACCAACAAACACGCCCAGCAAAGGTACAGCACGGGGTTAGATACAGAGTAAATCTCCCTCTACACTGTCCCCATCAAACACTCCCTGGACAGGTACAGCACGGGGTTAGATACAGAGTAAAGCTCCCTCAACACGGTCCCCATCAATCACTCCCAGAACAGGTACAGCACGGGGTTAGATACAGATTAAAGCTCCCTCTCCACCGTCCCCATCAAACACTCCCAGGACAGGTACAGCACGTTTTTAGATACAGATTAAAGCTCCCTCTCCACCGTCCCCATCAAACACTCGCAGGACAGGTGCAGCACGGGGTTGGATACAGAGTAAAGCTCCCTCAACACGGTCCCCATCAATCACTCCCAGGACAGGTACAGCACGTTGTTAGATACAGATTAAAGCTCCCTCTACACTGTCCCCATCAAACACTCCCAGGACAGGTACAGCACGGGGTTAGATACAGAGTAAATCTCCCTCTACACTGTCCCCATCAAACACTCCCAGGACAGGTACAGCACAGGGTCAGATACAGATTAAATCTCCCTCTACACTGTCCCCATCAAACACTCCCAGGACAGGTACAGCACGGGGTTAGATACAGAGTAAATCTCCCTCTACACCGTCCCCATCAAACACTCCCAGGACAGGTACAGCACAGGGTTAGATACAGAGTAAATCTCCCTCTACACTGTCCCCATCAAACACTCCCAGGACAGGAACAGCAGGGGGTTAGATACAGAGTAAATCTCCCTCTACACCGTACCCATCAAACACTCCCAGGACAGGTACAGCACGGGGTTAGATACAGAGTAAAGCTCCCTCTACACTGTCCCCATCAAACACTCCAAGGACAGGTACAGCACGGGGTTAGATCCAGAGTACAGCTCCCTCTACACCATCACCATCAAACACTCCCAGGACAGGTACAGCACGGGGTTAGATACAGAGTAAATCTCCCTCTACACTGTCCCCATCAAACACTCCCAGGACAGGTACAGCACGGGGTTAGATCCAGAGTAAAGCTCCCACTGCACCATCCCCATCAAACACTCCCAGGACAGGTACAGCACGGGGTTAGATACAGAGTAAATCTCCCTCTACACTGTCCCCATCAAACACTCCCAGGACAGGTACAGCACGCGGTTAGATACAGAGTAAATCTCCCTCTACACTGTCCCCATCAAACACTCCCATAACAGGTACAGCACGTTGTTATATACAGATTAAAGCTCCCTCTACACCGTCCCCATCAAACACTCCCAGGACAGGTACAGCACGGGGTTAGATACAGAGTAAATCTCCCTCTACACTGTCCCCATCAAAAACTCCCAGGACAGGTACAGCACCGGGTTAGATACAGACTAAATCTCCCTCTACACTGTCCCCATCAAACACTCCCAGGACAGGTACAGCACGGGGTTAGATACAGAGTAAAACTCCCTCTACACCGTCCCCATCAAACACTCACAGGACAGGTACAGCACGAGGTTAGATACAGAGTAAATCTCCCTCTACACTGTCCCCATCAAACACTCCCAGGACAGGTACAGCACGGAGTTAGATACAGAGTAGATCTCCCTCTACACTGTCCCCATCATACACTCCCAGGACTGGTACAGCACGGGGTTAGATACAGAGTAAAGCTCCCTCTACACCGTCCCCATCAAACACTCGCAGGACAGGTACAGCACGGGGTTAGATACAGAGTAAAGCTCCCTCTACACTATCCCCAAAAACACTCCCAGGACAGGTACAGCACGGGGTTAGATACAGAGTAAATCTCCCTCTACACTGTCCCCAGCAAACACTCCCAGGACAGGTACAGCACGGGGTTAGATACAGAGTAAAGCTCCCTCTACACCATCCCCATCAAACACTCCCAGGACAGGTACAGCACGGGGTTAGATACAGAGTAAATCTCCCTCTACACCGTCACCATCATACACTCCCAGGACAGGTACAACACGGGGTTAGATACAGGGTAAATATCACTCTACACTGTCCCCATCAAACACTCCCAGGACAGGTGCAGCACGGGGTTAGATACAGAGTAAAGCTCCCTCTACACCGTCCCCATCAAACACTCCCAGGACAGGGACAGCACGGGGTTAGATACAGAGTAAATCTCCCTCTACACCTTCCCCATCAAACACTCCCAGGACAGGTACAGCACGGGGATAGATACAGAGTTAATCTCCCTCTACACCGTCCCCATCAATCACTCCCAGGACAGGTACAGCACGGGGTTAGATACAGAGTAAAGCTCCCTCTACACTGTCCCCAACAAACACGCCCAGGACAGGTACAGCACGGGGTTAGATACAGAGTAAATCTCCCTCTACACCTTCCCCATCAAACACTCCCAGGACAGGTACAGCACGGGGTTAGATACAGAGCAAATCTCCCACTACACTGTCCCCATCAAACATTCCCAGGACAGGTACAGCACGTGGTTAGATACAGAGTAAACAGAGTAAAGCTCCCACTACACTGTCCCCATCAAACACTCCCAGGACAGGTACAGCACGGGGTTAGATAAAGAGTAAATCTCCCTCTACACTGTCCCCATCAAACACACCCAGGCCAGGAACAGCACCGGGTTAGATACAGAGTAAAGCTCCCTCTACACTGTCCCCATCAAACACTCCCAGGACAGGTACAGCACGGGGTTAGATACAGAGTAAATCTCCCTCTACACTGTCCCGATTAAACACTCCCAGGACAGGTACAGCACGGGGTTAGATAAAGAGTAAATCTCCCTCTACACTGTCCCCATCAAACACTCCCAGGACAGGTACAGCACATGGTTAGATACAGAGTAAATCTCCCTCTACACCGTAACCAACAAACACGCCCAGGACAGGTACAGCACGGGGTTAGATACAGAGTAAATCTCCCTCTACACCTTCCCCACCAAACACTCCCAGGACAGGTAAAGCACGGGGTTAGATACAGAGTAAAGCTCCCTCAACACTGTCCCCATCAATCACTCCCAGAACAGGTACAGCACGTTGTAAGATACAGATTAAAGTTCCGTCTCCACCGTCCCCATCATACACTCCCAGGACAGGTACAGCACGGCGTTGGATACAGAGTAAAGCTCCCTCTACACTGTCCCCATCAAATACTTCCAGGACAGGTACAGCAGGGGGTTAGATACAGAGTAAATCTCCCTCTACACCGTCCCCAACAAACACTCCCAGGACATGTACAGCACGGGGTGAGATACGGTGTAAATCTCCCTCTACACTGTCCCCATCAAACACTCCCAGGACAGGTACAGCACGGGATTAGATACAGAGCAAAGCTCCCTCTACACTGTCCCGATTAAACACACCCAGGACAGGTACAGCATGGGCTTAGATACAGAGTAAATATCCCTCAACACCGTAACCAACAAACACGCCCAGCAAAGGTACAGCACGGGGTTAGATAAAGAGTAAATCTCCCTCTACACTGTCCCCATCAAACACTCCCAGGACAGGTACAGCACGGGGTTAGATACAGAGTAAAGCTCCCTCTACACTGTCCCCATCAAACACTCCCAGGACAGGTACAGCAGGGGGTTAGATACAGAGTAAATCTCCCTCTACACCGTACCCATCAAACACTCCCAGGACAGGTACAGCACGGGGTTAGATACAGAGTAAAGCTCCCTCTACACCATCCCCATCAAACACTCCCAGGACAGGTACAGCACGGGGTTAGATACAGAGTAAATCTCCCTCTACACCGTCCACATCAAACACTCCCAGGACAGGTACAGCAAGGGGTGAGATCCAGAGTAAAGCTCCCTCTACACCGTCCCCATCAAGCACTCACCGGACAGGTACAGCACGGGTTTAGATACAGCGTAAATCTCCCTCTACACCGTCCCCATCAAACACTCCCAGGACAGGTACCGCACGGGGTTAGATACAGAGTAAATCTCCCTCTACACTGTCCCCATCAAACACTCCCAGGACAGGTACAGCACGGGGTTAGATACAGAGTAAATCTCCCTCTACACTGTCTACATCAAACACTCCCAGGAAAGGTACAGCACGGGGTTAGATACAGAGTAAATCTCCCTCTACACCGTCCCCATCAAACACTCCCAGGACAAGTAAGCACGGGGTTAGATACAGAGTAAACCTCCCTCTACACCGTCCCCATCAAACACTCCCAGGACAGGTACAGCACGGGGTTAGATACAGAGTAAATCTCCCTCTACACCATCCCCATCAAACACTCCCAGGACAGGTACAGTACAAGGTTAGACACAGTGTAAAGCTCCATCTTCACTGTCCCCATCAAACACTCCCAGGACAGGTACAGCACGGGGTTAGATACAGAGTAAATCTCCAACTACTACGTCACCATCAAACACTCTCAGGACAGATACAGCACGGGGTTAGATACAGAGTAAAGCTCCCTCTACTCTGTCCCCATCAAACACTCCCAGGACAGGTACAGCACGGGGTTAGATACAGAGTAAATCTCCCTCTACACTGTCCCCATCAAACACTCCCAGGACAGGTACAGCACGGGGTTAGATACAGAGTAAATCTCCCTCTACACTGTCCCCATCAAACAATCCCAGGACAGGTACAGCCCGGGGTTAGATACAGAGTAAATCTCCCTCTACACCGTCCCCATCAAACACTCCCAGGACAGGTACAACACGGGGTTAGATACAGAGTAAATATCCCTCTACACTGTCCCCATCAAACACTCCCAGGACAGGTGCAGCACGGGGTTAGATACAGAGTAAAGCTCCCTCTACACCGTCCCCATCAAACACTCCCAAGACAGGGACAGCACGGGGTTAGATACAGAGTAAATCTCCCTCTACACTGTCCCCATCAAACACTCCCAGGACAGGTACAGCACGGGGTTAGATACAGAGTAAAGCTCCCTCTACACTGTCCCCAACAAACACTCCCAGGACAGGTACAGCACGCGGTTAGATACAGAGTAAATCTCCCTCTACACCTTCCCCATCAAACACTCCCAGGACAGGTACAGCACGGGGTTAGATACAGAGCAAATCTCCCACTACACTGTCCCCATCAAACATTCCCAGGACAGGTACAGCACGGGGTTAGATACAGAGTAAAGCTCCCTCTACACTGTCCCCATCAAACACTCCCAGGACAGGTACAGCACGGGGTTAGATAAAGAGTAAATCTCCCTCTACACTGTCCCCATCAAACACACCCAGGCCAGGAACAGCACCGTGTTAGATACAGAGTAAATCTCCCTCTACACTGTCCCCATCAAACACTCCCAGGACAGGTACAGCACGGGGTTAGATACAGAGTAAATCTCCCTCTACACTGTCCCGATTAAACACTCCCAGGACAGGTACAGCACGGGGTTAGATAAAGAGTAAATCTCCCTCTACACTGTCCCCATCAAACACTCCCAGGACAGGTACAGCACGGGGTTAGATACAGAGAAAATCTCCCTCTACACCTGTCCCACCAAACACTCCCAGGACAGGTACAGCACGGGGTTAGATACAGAGTAAAGCTCCCTCAACACTGTCCCCATCAATCACTCCCATAACAGGTACAGCACGTTGTTAGATACAGATTAAAGTTCCCTCTCCACCGTCCCCATCATACACTCCCAGGACAGGTACAGCACGGCGTTGGATACAGAGTAAAGCTCCCTCTACACTGTCCCCATCAAATACTTCCAGGACAGGTACAGCAGGGGGTTAGATACAGAGTAAATCTCCCTCTACACCGTCCCCATCAAACACTCCCAGGACATGTACAGCACGGGGTTAGATACGGTGTAAATCTCCCTCTACACTGTCCCCATCAAACACTCCCAGGACAGGTACAGCACGGGATTAGATACAGAGCAAAGCTCCCTCTACACTGTCCCGATTAAACACACCCAGGACAGGTACAGCATGGGGTTAGATACAGAGTAAATATCCCTCAACACCGTAACCAACAAACACACCCAGCAAAGGTACAGCACGGGGTTAGATAAAGAGTAAATCTCCCTCTACACTGTCCCCATCAAACACTCCCTGGACAGGTACAGCACGGGGTTAGTTACAGAGTAAAGCTCCCTCAACACGGTCCCCATCAAACACTCCCAGGACAGGTACAGCACGGGGTTAGATACAGATTAAAGCTCCCTCTCCACCGACCCATCAAACACTCGCAGGACAGGTACAGCACGGGTTGGATAGAGAGTAAAGCTCCCTCAACACGGTCCCCATCAATCACTCCCAGAACAGGTACAGCACGTTGTTAGATACAGATTAAAGCTCCCTCTACACTGTCCCCATCAAACACTCCCAGGACAGGTACAGCACAGGGTCAGATACAGAGTAAATCTCCCTCTACACTGTCCCCATCAAACACTCCCAGGACAGGTACAGCACGGGGTTAGATACAGAGTAAATCTCCCTCTACACCGTCCCCATCAAACACTCCCAGGACAGGTACAGCACGGGGTTAGATACAGAGTAAATCTCCCTCTACACCGTCACCATCATACACTCCCAGGACAGGTACAGCACAGGGTTAGATACAGAGTAAATCTCCCTCTACACTGTCCCCATCAAACACTCCCAGGACAGGTACAGCACGGGGTTAGATACAGAGTAAAGCTCCCTCTACACCGTCACCATCATACACTCCCAGGACAGGTACAGCAGGGGGTTAGATACAGAGAAAATCTCCCACTACACCGTACCCATCAAACACTCCCAGGACAGGTACAGCACGGGGTTAGATACAGAGTAAAGCTCCCTCTACACCATCCCCATCAAACACTCCCAGGACAGGTACAGCACGGGGTTAGATACAGAGTAAATCTCCCTCTACACCGTCCACATCAAACACTCCCAGGACAGGTACAGCACGGGGTTAGATACAGAGTAAATCTCCCTCCACGCTGTCCCCATCAAACACTCCCAGGACAGGTACAGCAAGGGGTGAGATCCAGAGTAAAGCTCCCTCTACACCGTCCCCATCAAGCACTCACCGGACTGGTACAGCACGGGTTTAGATACAGCGTAAATCTCCCTCTACACCGTCCCCATCAAACACCCCCAGGAGAGGTACATTACGGGGTTAGATACAGAGTACATCTCCATCTACACTGTCCCCTTCAAACACTCCCAGGACAGGCACAGCACGGGGTTAGATACAGAGTATATCTCCCTCTACACCATCACCATCAAACACTCCCAGGACAGGTACAGCACGGGGTTAGATACAGAGTAAATCCCCCTCTTCACTTTCCCCATCAAACACACCCAGGACAGGTACTGCAAGGGGTTAGATGCAGAGTAAATCTCCCTCTACACTGTCCCCATCGAACACTCCCAGGACATGTACAGCACGGGGTTAGATACAGAGTAAATGTCCCTCTCCACCGTCCCCATCAAACACTCCCAGGACAGGTACAGCGCGGGGTAAGATACAGAGTAAATCTCCCTCTACACTGTCCCCATCAAACACTCCCAGGACAGGTACAGCACGGGGTTAGATACAGAGTAAATCTCCCTCTACACTGTCCCCATCAAACAATCCCAAGACAGGTACAGCACGAGGTTAGATACAGAGTAAAGCTCCCTCTACACTGTCCCCATCAAACACTCCCAGGACAGGTACAGCACGGTGTTAGATACAGAGTAAATCTCCCTCTACACCGTCCCCATCAAACACTCCCAGGACAGGTACAGCACGGGGTTAGATACAGAGTAAATCTCCTTCTACACTATCCCCATCAATCACTCCCAGGACAGGTACAGCACGGGGTTAGATACAGAGTAAATCTCCGTCTGCACCGTCTCCATCAATCACTCCCAGGAGAGGTACAGCACGGGGTTAGATACAGAGTAAATCTTCGTCTACACCGTCCACATCAAACACTCCCAGAATAGGTAAAGCACGGGGTTAGATACAGAGTAAATCTCCCTCTACACTGTCCCCATCAAGCACTCCCAGGACAGTAACAGCACGGGGTTAGATACAAAGTAAAACTCCCTCTACACCGTCCCCATCAAACACTCCCAGTACAGGTACAGCACGAAGTTAGATACAGAGTAAATTTCCCTCTACACCGTCCCCATCAAACACTCCCAGGACAGGTAGAGCACGGGGTTAGATACAGAGTATATCTCCATCCACACTGTCCCCATCAAACACTCCCAGGACAGGTACAGCAAGGGGTTAGATACAGAGTAAACCTCCCTCTATACTGTCCCATCAAACACTCCCAGGACAGGTACAGCACGGGGTTAGATACAGAGTAAATCTCCCTCTACACTGTCCCCATCAAACACTCCCAGGAGAGGAACAGCACGGGGTTAGATACAGAGTAAAGCTCGCTCTACACTGTCCCCATCAAACACTCCCAGGACAGGTACAGCACGGGGCTGGATACAGAGTAAAGCTCCCTCTACACCGTCCCCATCAAACACTCCCAGGACAGGTACAGCACGGGGTTAGACACAGAGTAAATCTCCCTCTACACTGACCCCATCAAACACTCCCAGGACAGATACAGCACGGGGACATATACAGAGTAAAGCCCCCTCTACACTGTCCCCATCAAACACTCCCAGGACAGGTACAGCACGGGGTTAGATACACAGTAAAACTCCATCTTCACTGTCCCCATCAAACACTCCCAGGACAGTTACAGCACGGGGTTAGATACAGAGTAAATCTCCCTCTACACTGTCCCCATCAAACACTCCCAGGACAGGTACAGCAAAGTGTTAGATACAGAGCAAATCTCCCTCTACACCGTCCCCATCAAACACTCCCAGGACAGGTACAGCACGGGGTTAGATACAGAGTAAAGCTCGCTCTACACTGTCCCCATCAAACACTCCCAGGACAGGTACAGCACGGGGCTGGATACAGAGTAAAGCTCCCTCTACACCGTCCCCATCAAACACTCCCAGGACAGGTACAGCACGGGGTTAGACACAGAGTAAATCTCCCTCTACACTGACCCCATCAAACACTCCCAGGACAGATACAGCACGGGGACATATACAGAGTAAAGCCCCCTCTACACTGTCCCCATCAAACACTCCCAGGACAGGTACAGCACGGGGTTAGATACACAGTAAAACTCCATCTTCACTGTCCCCATCAAACACTCCCAGGACAGTTACAGCACGGGGTTAGATACAGAGTAAATCTCCCTCTACACTGTCCCCATCAAACACTCCCAGGACAGGTACAGCAAAGTGTTAGATACAGAGCAAATCTCCCTCTACACCGTCCCCATCAAACACTCCCAGGACAGGTACAGCACGGGGTTAGATACAGAGTAAATCTCCCTCTACACTGTCCCAATCAAACACTCCCAGGACAGGTACAGCACGGGGTTAGATACAGAGTAAATCTCCCTCTACACTGTCCCAATCAAACACTCCCAGGACAGGTACAGCACGGGGTTAGATACAGAGTAAATCTCCCTCTACACTGTCCCCATCAAACACTCCCAGGACAGGTACAGCACGGTGTTAGATACAGAGCAAATCTCCCTCTACACTGTCCCCATCAAACACTCCCAGGACAGGTACAGCACGGGGTTAGATACAGAGTATATCTCCCTCTACACCGTCCCCATCAAACACTCCCAGGACAGGTAAAGCACGGGGTTAGATACAGAGTAAATCTCCCTCTACACTGTCACCATCAAACACTCCCAGGACAGGTACAGCACGGGGTTAGATACAGAGTAAATCTCCCTCTACACTGTCCCCATCAAACACTGCCAGGACAGGTACAGCACGGGGTTAGATACAGAGTAAATCTCCCTCTACACTATCCCCATCAAACACTCCCAGGACAGGTACAGCACGGGGTTAGATACAGAGTAAATCTCCCTCTACACCTTCCCCATCATCACTCCCAGGACAGTTACAGCATGGGGTTAGATACAGAGTAAATCTCCCTCTACACTGTCACCTTCAAACACTCCCAGGACAGGTACAGCACGGGGTTAGATACAGAGTAAAGCTCCCTGTACACCGTCCCATTCAATCAGGCCCTGGACAGGTACAGCACGGGGTTTGCTACAGAGTAAATCTCCCTCTGCACTGTCCCCATCAGACACTCCCAGGACAGGTACAGAACGGGGTTAGATACAGAGTAAAGCTCCCTCTACACCGTCCCCATCAAACACTCCCAGGACAGGTACAGCACGGGGTTAGATACAGAGTAAATTTCACTCTACACCGGCTCCAACAAACACTCCAGGACAGGTACAGCACGGGGATAGATACAGAGTAAAGCTCCCTCTAAACTGTCCCCATCAAACACTCCCAGGACAGGTGCAGCACGGGGTTAGATACAGAGTAAATCTCCCTCTACACTGTCCCCACAAACACTCCCAGGACAGGTACAGCACTGGGTTAGATACAGAGTAAAGCTCCCTCTACACCGTCCCCATCAAACACTCCCAGCACAGTTACGGCACGTGGTTAGATACAGAGTAAATCTCCCTCTACACAGTCCCCATCAAACACTACCAGGACAGGTACAGCACGGGGTTAGATACAGAGTAAACCTCCCTCTACACCGTCCACATCAAACACTCCCAGGACAGGTACAGCAAGGGGTGAGATCCAGAGTAAAGCTCCCTCTACACCGTCCCCATCAAGCACTCACCGGACAGGTGCAGCACGGGTTTAGATACAGCGTAAATCTCCCTATACACCGTCCCCATCAAACACCCACAGGAGAGGTACAGTCCGGGGTTAGATACAGAGTACATCTCCATCTACACTGTCCCCATCAAACACTCCCAGGACAGGTACAGCACGGGGTTAGATACAGAGTAAATCTCCCTCTACACCATCACCATCAAACACTCCCAGGACAGGTACAGCACGGGGTTAGATACAGAGTAAATCCCCCTCTTCACTGTCCCCATCAAACACACCCAGGACAGGTACTGCAATGGGTTAGATGCAGAGTAAATCTCCCTCTACACTGTCCCCATCGAACACTCCCAGGACATGTACAGCACGGGGTTAGATACAGAGTAAATCTCCCTCTACATTGTCCCCATCAAACACTCCCAGGACATTTAAAGCATGGGGTTAGATACAGAGTAAATCTCCCTCTACACCGTCCCCATCAAACACTCCCAGGACAGTACACCACGGGGTTAGATACAGAGTAAATCTCCCTCTACATTGTCCCCATCAAACACTCCCAGGACAGGTACAGCACGGCGTAAGATACATAGTAAATCTCCCTCTACACCGTCCCCATCAAACACTCCCAGGACAGGTACAGCACGGGGTTAGATACAGAGTAAATCTCCCTCTACACTGTCTACATCAAACAGTCGCAGGAAAGGTACAGCACGGGGTTAGATAAAGAGTAAACCTCCCTCTACACCGTCCCCATCAAACACTCCCAGGACAGGTACAGTACAAGGTTAGACACAGTGTAAAGCTCCATCTTCACTGTCCCCATCAAACACTCCCAGGACAGATACAGCACGGGGTTAGATACAGAGTAAATCTCCCTCTACACTGTCCCCATCAAACAATCCCAGGACAGGTACAGCACGGGGTTAGATACAGAGTAAATCTCCCTCTACACTGTCCCCATCAAACAATCCCAGGACAGGTACAGCACGGGGTTAGATACAGAGTAAATCTCCCTCTACTCTGTCCCCATCAAACACTCCGAGGTCAGGGACAGTACGGGGTTAGATACAGAGTAAATCTCCTTCTACACTCTCCCCATCAAACACTCCCAGGACAGGTACAGCACGGGGTTAGATACAGAGTAAAGCTCCCTCTACACCGTCCCCATCAAACACTCCCTGGACAGGTACAGCACGGGGTTAGATACAGAGTAAATCTCTCTCTACACTGTCCCCATCAAACACTCCCAGGAAAAGTACAGCACGGGGGTAGATACAGAGTAAAGCTCCCTCTACACCGTCCCCATCAAACACTCCCAGAACAAGTACAACACAGGGTTATATACAGAGTAAAGCTCCCTCTACACCGTCCCCATCAAACACTCCCAGCACAGGTACAGCACGGGGATTGATACAGAGTAAATCTCCCTCTACACTGTCTCCATCAAACACTCCCAGGACAGGTACAGCACGGTGTTAGATACAGAGTAAAACTCCCTCTACCATGTCTCCATCAAACACTCCCAGGACAGGGACAGCACGGGGTTAGATACAGAGTAAATCTCCCTCTACACTGTCCCCATCAAACACTCCCAGGAGAGGTACAGCACGGGGTTAGATACAGAGTAAATCTCCCTCTACACCATCCCCATCAAACACTCCCAGGACAGGTACAGCACGGGGTTAGATACAGAGTAAACCTCCCTCTACACTATCCCCATCAAACACTCCCAGGACAGGTACAGCACGGAGTTAGACCCAGAGTAAAGCTCCCTCTACACCGTCCCCATCAAGCACTCACCGGACAGGTACAGCACGGGTTTAGATACAGGGTAAATCGCCCTCTACACCGTCGCCATCAAACACACCCAGGAGAGGTACTGCACGGGGTTAGATACAGAGTAAATCTCCCTCTACACTGTCCCCATCAAACACTCCCAGGACAGGTACAGCACGGGGTTAGATACAGAGTAAATCTCCCTCTACACTGTCCCCATCAAACACTCCCAGGACAGGTACAGCTCGGGGTTAGATACAGAGTAAATTTCCCTCTACACCGTCCCCATCAAACTCTCCCATGACAGGTACTGCACGGCATCAGATACAGAGTAAAGCTCCCTCTTCACTGTCCCCATCAAACACTCCCAGGACAGGGAGAGCACGGGGTTAGATACAGAGTAAATCTCCATCCACACTCTCCCCATCAAACACTCCCAGGACAGGTACAGCAAGGGGTTAGATACAGAGTAAACCTCCCTCTACACTGTCCCCATCAAACACCCCCAGGACAGGTACAGCACGAGGTTAGATACAGAGTAAAGCTCCCTCTACACTGTCCCCATCAAACACTCCCAGGACAGGTACAGCAAGGGGTTAGATACAGAGTAAAGCTCCCTCTACACTGTCCCCATCAAACACTCCCAGGACAGGTACAGCACGGGGTTAGATACAGAGTAAAGCTCCCTCTACACCGTCCCCATCAAACACTCCCAGGAGAGGTACAGCACGGGGTTAGATACAGACTAAATCTCCCTCTACACCGTCCCCATCAAACACTCGCAGGACAGGTAGAGCACGGGGTTAGATACAGAGTAAATCTCCCTCTACACTGTCCCCATCAAACACCCCCAGGACAGGTACAGCACGGGGTTAGATACAGAGTAAATCTCTCTCTACACTGTACCCATCAAACACTCCCAGGAAAAGTACAGCACGGGGGTAGATACAGAGTAAAGCTCCCTCTACACCGTCCCCATCAAACACTCCCAGAACAAGTACAGCACAGGGTTATATACAGAGTAAAGCTCCCTCTACACCGTCCCCATCAAACACTCCCAGCACAGGTACAGCACGGGGTTTGATACAGAGTAAATCTCCCTCTACACAGTCTCCATCAAACACTCCCAGGACAGGTACAGCACGGGGTTAGATACAAAGTAAATTTCCCTCTACACTGTCCCCATCAAACACTCCCAGGAGAGGTACAGCACGGGGTTAGATACAGAGTAAATCTCCCTCTACAACATCCCCATCAAACACTCCCAGGACAGGTACAGCACGGGGTTAGATACAGAGTAAACCTCCCTCTACACTATCCCCATCAAACACTCCCAGGACAGGTACAGCACGAAGTAAGATCCAGAGTAAATCTCCCTCTACACCATCCCCATCAAACACTCCCAGGACAGGTACAGCACGGGGTTAGATACAGAGTAAACCTCCCTCTACACTATCCCCATCAAACACTCCCAGGACAGGTACAGCACGAGGTTAGATAAAGAGTAAATTTCCCTCTACACCGTCCCCATCAAACTCTCCCATGACAGGTACTGCACGGCATCAGATACAGAGTAAAGGTCCCTCCTCACTGTCCCCATCTAACACTCCCAGGACAGGTAGAGCACGGGGTTAGATACAGAGTAAATCTCCATCCACACTGTCCCCATCAAACACTCCCAGGACAGGTACAGCAAGGGGTTAGATACAGAGTAAACCTCCCTCTACACTGTCCCCATCAAACACCCCCAGGACAGGTACAGCACGAGGTTAGATACAGAGTAAAGCTCCGTCTACACTGTCCCCATCAAACACTCCCAGGACAGGTACAGCACGGGTTTAGATACAGAGTAAATCTCCCTCTACACCGTCCCCATCAAACACTCCCAGGACAGGTACAGCACGGGCTTTGATAGCGAGTAAACTCCCTCTATACTGTCCCCATCAAACACTCCCAGGACAGGTACAGCACGGAGTTAGATACAGAGTAAATCTCCCTCTACACTGTCCCCATCAAACACTCCCAGGACAGGATTCAGCACGGGGTTAGATACAGAGTAAATCTCCCTCTACACTGTCCCCATCAAACACTCCCAGGACAGGTACAGCAAGGGGTTAGATACAGAGTAAACCTCCCTCTACACTGTCCCCATCAAACACCCCCAGGACAGGTACAGCACGAGGTTAGATACAGAGTAAAGCTCCCTCTACACTGTCCCCATCAAACACTCCCAGGACAGGTACAGCAAGGGGTTAGATACAGAGTAAAGCTCCCTCTACACTGTCCCCATCAAACACTCCCAGGACAGGTACAGCACGGGGTTAGATACAGAGTAAAGCTCCCTCTACACCGTCCCCATCAAACACTCCCAGGAGAGGTACAGCACGGGGTTAGATACAGACTAAATCTCCCTCTACACCGTCCCCATCAAACACTCGCAGGACAGGTAGAGCACGGGGTTAGATACAGAGTAAATCTCCCTCTACACTGTCCCCATCAAACACCCCCAGGACAGGTACAGCACGGGGTTAGATACAGAGTAAATCTCTCTCTACACTGTACCCATCAAACACTCCCAGGAAAAGTACAGCACGGGGGTAGATACAGAGTAAAGCTCCCTCTACACCGTCCCCATCAAACACTCCCAGAACAAGTACAGCACAGGGTTATATACAGAGTAAAGCTCCCTCTACACCGTCCCCATCAAACACTCCCAGCACAGGTACAGCACGGGGTTTGATACAGAGTAAATCTCCCTCTACACAGTCTCCATCAAACACTCCCAGGACAGGTACAGCACGGGGTTAGATACAAAGTAAATTTCCCTCTACACTGTCCCCATCAAACACTCCCTGGAGAGGTACAGCACGGGGTTAGATACAGAGTAAATCTCCCTCTACACCATCCCCATCAAACACTCCCAGGACAGGTACAGCACGGGGTTAGATACAGAGTAAACCTCCCTCTACACTATCCCCATCAAACACTCCCAGGACAGGTACAGCACGAAGTAAGATCCAGAGTAAATCTCCCTCTACACCATCCCCATCAAACACTCCCAGGACAGGTACAGCACGGGGTTAGATACAGAGTAAACCTCCCTCTACACTATCCCCATCAAACACTCCCAGGACAGGTACAGCACGAGGTTAGATAAAGAGTAAATTTCCCTCTACACCGTCCCCATCAAACTCTCCCATGACAGGTACTGCACGGCATCAGATACAGAGTAAAGGTCCCTCCTCACTGTCCCCATCTAACACTCCCAGGACAGGTAGAGCACGGGGTTAGATACAGAGTAAATCTCCATCCACACTGTCCCCATCAAACACTCCCAGGACAGGTACAGCAAGGGGTTAGATACAGAGTAAACCTCCCTCTACACTGTCCCCATCAAACACCCCCAGGACAGGTACAGCACGAGGTTAGATACAGAGTAAAGCTCCGTCTACACTGTCCCCATCAAACACTCCCAGGACAGGTACAGCACGGGTTTAGATACAGAGTAAATCTCCCTCTACACCGTCCCCATCAAACACTCCCAGGACAGGTACAGCACGGGCTTTGATAGCGAGTAAACTCCCTCTATACTGTCCCCATCAAACACTCCCAGGACAGGTACAGCACGGAGTTAGATACAGAGTAAATCTCCCTCTACACTGTCCCCATCAAACACTCCCAGGACAGGATTCAGCACGGGGTTAGATACAGAGTAAATCTCCCTCTACACTGTCCCCATCAAACACTCCCAGGACAGGTACAGCACGGGGTTAGATACAGAGTAAATCTCCCTCTACACCGTCCCCATCAAACACTCCCACGACAGGTACAGCAAGGGGATAGATACAGAGTAAATCGCCCTCTACACTGTCCCATTCAAACACTCCCAGGACAGGTACAGCACGGGGTTAGATACAGAGTAAAGCTCCCTCTACACTGTCCCCATCAAACACTCCCAGGAGAGGTACAGCACGGGGTTAGATACAGAGTAAATCTCCCTCTACACCGTCCCCATCAAACACTCCCAGGACAGGTACAGCATGGGGATAGATACAGAGTAAATCACCCTCTACACTGTCCCATTCAAACAATCCCAGGACAGGTACAGCACGGGGTTAGATACAGAGTAAATCTCCCTCTACACTGTCCCCATCAAACACTCCCAGGACAGGTACAGCACGGGGTTAGATACAGAGTAAATCTCCCTCTACACTGTCCCCATCAAACACTCCCAGGACAGGTACAGCACGGGGTAAGATACAGAGTAAATCTCCCTCTACCAAGTCCCCATCAAACACTCCCAGGACAGGTACAGCACGGGGTTAGATACAGAGTAAATCTCCCTCTACACTGTCCCCATCAAACACTCCCAGGACAGGTACAGCACGGGGTTAGATACAGAGTAAATCTCCCTCTACACTGTCCCCATCAAACACTCCCAGGACAGGTACAGCACGGGGTTAGATACAGTGTAAATCTCCCTTACACCGTCCCCATCAAACACTCCCAGGACAGGTACAGACCGGGGTATGATATACAATAAAGCTCCCTCTACACTGTCCCCATCAACCAATCCCAGGACAGGTACAGCACGGGGTTAGATACAGAGTAAATCTCCATCTACACTGTCCCCATCAAACAATCCCAGGACAGGTACAGCACGGGGTTAGATACAGAGTAAATCTCCCTCTACTCTGTCCCCATCAAACACTCCGAGGTCAGGGACAGTACGGGGTTAGATACAGAGTAAATCTCCTTCTACACTCTCCCCATCAAACACTCCCAGGACAGGTACAGCACGGGGTTAGATACAGAGTAAAGCTCCCTCTACACCGTCCCCATCAAACACTCCCAGAACAAGTACAGCACAGGGTTATATACAGAGTAAAGCTCCCTCTACACCGTCCCCATCAAACACTCCCAGCACAGGTACAGCACGGGGTTTGATACAGAGTAAATCTCCCTCTACACAGTCTCCATCAAACACTCCCAAGAAAGGTACAGCACGGGGTTAGATACAAAGTAAATTTCCCTCTACACTGTCCCCATCAAACACTCCCAGGAGAGGTACAGCACGGGGTTAGATACAGAGTAAATCTCCCTCTACACCATCCCCATCAAACACTCCCAGGACAGGTACAGCACGGGGTTAGATACAGAGTAAACCTCCCTCTACACTATCCCCATCAAACACTCCCAGGACAGGTACAGCACGGAGTAAGATCCAGAGTAAATCTCCCTCTACACCATCCCCATCAAACACTCCCAGGACAGGTACAGCACGGGGTTAGATACAGAGTAAACCTCCCTCTACACTATCCCCATCAAACACTCCCAGGACAGGTACAGCACGAGGTTAGATAAAGAGTAAATTTCCCTCTACACCGTCCCCATCAAACTCTCCCATGACAGGTACTGCACGGCATCAGATACAGAGTAAAGGTCCCTCCTCACTGTCCCCATCTAACACTCCCAGGACAGGTAGAGCACGGGGTTAGATACAGAGTAAATCTCCATCCACACTGTCCCCATCAAACACTCCCAGGACAGGTACAGCAAGGGGTTAGATACAGAGTAAACCTCCCTCTTCACTGTCCCCATCAAACACCCCCAGGACAGGTACAGCACGAGGTTAGATACAGAGTAAAGCTCCCTCTACACTGTCCCCATCAAACACTCCCAGGACAGGTACAGCACGGGTTTAGATACAGAGTAAATCTCCCTCTACACCGTCCCCATCAAACACTCCCAGGACAGGTACAGCACGGGCTTTGATAGCGAGTAAACTCCCTCTATACTGTCCCCATCAAACACTCCCAGGACAGGTACAGCACGGAGTTAG
Source organism: Isurus oxyrinchus (assembly GCA_026770705.1). Lineage (NCBI taxonomy): Eukaryota > Metazoa > Chordata > Chondrichthyes > Lamniformes > Lamnidae > Isurus > Isurus oxyrinchus. The sequence goes on from JANJGN010001598.1 coordinate 78,088, forward strand.
ATACAGAGTAAATCTCCCTCTACACTGTCCCCATCAAACACTCCCAGGACAGGATTCAGCACGGGGTTAGATACAGAGTAAATCTCCCTCTACACTGTCCCCATCAAACACTCCCAGGACAGGTACAGCACGGGGTTAGTACAGAGTTAAGCTCCCTCTACAACATCCCCATCAAACACTCCCATGACATTTACAGCAAGGTTTTAGATACAGAGTAAAACTCCATCTTCACTGTCCCCATCAAACACTCCCAGGACAGGTACAGCACGGGGTTAGATACAGAGTAAATCTCCCTCTACACTGTCCCCATCAAACACTCCCAGGACAGGATTCAGCACGGGGTTAGATACAGAGTAAATCTCCCTCTACACTGTCCCCATCAAACACTCCCAGGACAGGTACAGCACGGGGTTAGATACAGAGTAAATCTCCCTCTACACCGTCCCCATCAAACACTCCCACGACAGGTACAGCAAGGGGATAGATACAGAGTAAATCGCCCTCTACACTGTCCCATTCAAACACTCCCAGGACAGGTACAGCACGGGGTTAGATACAGAGTAAAGCTCCCTCTACACTGTCCCCATCAAACACTCCCAGGAGAGGTACAGCACGGGGTTAGATACAGAGTAAATCTCCCTCTACACCGTCCCCATCAAACACTCCCAGGACAGGTACAGCATGGGGATAGATACAGAGTAAATCACCCTCTACACTGTCCCATTCAAACACTCCCAGGACAGGTACAGCACGGGGTTAGATACAGAGTAAATCTCCCTCTACACTGTCCCCATCAAACACTCCCAGGACAGGTACAGCACGGGGTTAGATACAGAGTAAATCTCCCTCTACACTGTCCCCATCAAACACTCCCAGGACAGGTACAGCACGGGGTAAGATACAGAGTAAATCTCCCTCTACCAAGTCCCCATCAAACACTCCCAGGACAGGTACAGCACGGGGTTAGATACAGAGTAAATCTCCCTCTACACTGTCCCCATCAAACACTCCCAGGACAGGTACAGCACGGGGTTAGATACAGAGTAAAGCTCCCTCTACACTGTCCCCATCAAACACTCCCAGGACAGGTACAGCACGGGGTTAGATACAGAGTAAATCTCCCTTACACCGTCCCCATCAAACACTCCCAGGACAGGTACAGACCGGGGTATGATATACAATAAAGCTCCCTCTACACTGTCCCCATCAACCAATCCCAGGACAGGTACAGCACGGGGTTAGATACAGAGTAAATCTCCATCTATACTGTCCCCATCAAACAATCCCAGGACAGGTACAGCACGGGGTTAGATACAGAGTAAATCTCCCTCTACTCTGTCCCCATCAAACACTCCGAGGTCAGGGACAGTACGGGGTTAGATACAGAGTAAATCTCCTTCTACACTCTCCCCATCAAACACTCCCAGGACAGGTACAGCACGGGGTTAGATACAGAGTAAAGCTCCCTCTACACCGTCCCCATCAAACACTCCCAGAACAAGTACAGCACAGGGTTATATACAGAGTAAAGCTCCCTCTACACCGTCCCCATCAAACACTCCCAGCACAGGTACAGCACGGGGATTGATACAGAGTAAATCTCCCTCTACACTGTCTCCATCAAACACTCCCAGGACAGGTACAGCACGGTGTTAGATACAGAGTAAAACTCCCTCTACCATGTCTCCATCAAACACTCCCAGGACAGGGACAGCACGGGGTTAGATACAGAGTAAATCTCCCTCTACACTGTCCCCATCAAACACTCCCAGGAGAGGTACAGCACGGGGTTAGATACAGAGTAAATCTCCCTCTACACCATCCCCATCAAACACTCCCAGGACAGGTACAGCACGGGGTTAGATACAGAGTAAACCTCCCTCTACACTATCCCCATCAAACACTCCCAGGACAGGTACAGCACGGAGTTAGACCCAGAGTAAAGCTCCCTCTACACCGTCCCCATCAAGCACTCACCGGACAGGTACAGCACGGGTTTAGATACAGGGTAAATCGCCCTCTACACCGTCGCCATCAAACACACCCAGGAGAGGTACTGCACGGGGTTAGATACAGAGTAAATCTCCCTCTACACTGTCCCCATCAAACACTCCCAGGACAGGTACAGCACGGGGTTAGATACAGAGTAAATCTCCCTCTACACTGTCCCCATCAAACACTCCCAGGACAGGTACAGCTCGGGGTTAGATACAGAGTAAATTTCCCTCTACACCGTCCCCATCAAACTCTCCCATGACAGGTACTGCACGGCATCAGATACAGAGTAAAGCTCCCTCTTCACTGTCCCCATCAAACACTCCCAGGACAGGGAGAGCACGGGGTTAGATACATAGTAAATCTCCATCCACACTCTCCCCATCAAACACTCCCAGGACAGGTACAGCAAGGGGTTAGATACAGAGTAAACCTCCCTCTACACTGTCCCCATCAAACACCCCCAGGACAGGTACAGCACGAGGTTAGATACAGAGTAAAGCTCCCTCTACACTGTCCCCATCAAACACTCCCAGGACAGGTACAGCAAGGGGTTAGATACAGAGTAAAGCTCCCTCTACACTGTCCCCATCAAACACTCCCAGGACAGGTACAGCATGGGGTTAGATACAGAGTAAAGCTCCCTCTACACCGTCCCCATCAAACACTCCCAGGAGAGGTACAACACGGGGTTAGATACAGACTAAATCTCCCTCTACACCGTCCCCATCAAACACTCGCAGGACAGGTAGAGCACGGGGTTAGATACAGAGTAAATCTCCCTCTACACTGTCCCCATCAAACACCCCCAGGACAGGTACAGCACGGGGTTAGATACAGAGTAAATCTCTCTCTACACTGTACCCATCAAACACTCCCAGGAAAAGTACAGCACGGGGTTAGATACAGAGTAAAGCTCCCTCTACACCGTCCCCATCAAACACTCCCAGAACAAGTACAGCACAGGGTTATATGCAGAGTAAAGCTCCCTCTACACCGTCCCCATCAAACACTCCCAGCACAGGTACAGCACGGGGTTTGATACAGAGTAAATCTCCCTCTACACAGTCTCCATCAAACACTCCCAGGACAGGTACAGCACGGGGTTAGATACAAAGTAAATTTCCCTCTACACTGTCCCCATCAAACACTCCCAGGAGAGGTACAGCACGGGGTTAGATACAGAGTAAATCTCCCTCTACACCATCCCCATCAAACACTCCCAGGACAGGTACAGCACGGGGTTAGATACAGAGTAAACCTCCCTCTACACTATCCCCATCAAACACTCCCAGGACAGGTGCAGCACGGAGTAAGACCCAGAGTAAAGCTCCCTCTACACCGTCCCCATCAAGCACTCACCGGACAGGTACAGCACGGGTTTAGATACAGGGTAAATCGCCCTCTACACCGTCGCCATCAAACACACCCAGGAGAGGTACTGCACGGGGTTAGATACAGAGTAAATCTCCCTCTACACTGTCCCCATCAAACACTCCCAGGACAGGTACAGCACGGGGTTAGATACAGAGTAAATCTCCCTCTACACTGTCCCCATCAAACACTCCCAGGACAGGTACAGCTCGGGGTTAGATACAGAGTAAATTTCCCTCTACACCGTCCCCATCAAACTCTCCCATGACAGGTACTGCACGGCATCAGATACAGAGTAAAGCTCCCTCTTCACTGTCCCCATCAAACACTCCCAGGACAGGGAGAGCACGGGGTTAGATACAGAGTAAATCTCCATCCACACTCTCCCCATCAAACACTCCCAGGACAGGTACAGCAAGGGGTTAGATACAGAGTAAACCTCCCTCTACACTGTCCCCATCAAACACCCCCAGGACAGGTACAGCACGAGGTTAGATACAGAGTAAAGCTCCCTCTACACTGTCCCCATCAAACACTCCCAGGACAGGTACAGCAAGGGGTTAGATACAGAGTAAAGCTCCCTCTACACTAACCCATCAAACACTCCCAGGACAGGTACAGCACGGGGTTAGATACAGAGTAAAGCTCCCTCTACACCGTCCCCATCAAACACTCCCAGGAGAGGTACAGCACGGGGTTAGATACAGACTAAATCTCCCTCTACACCGTCCCCATCAAACACTCGCAGGACAGGTAGAGCACGGGGTTAGATACAGAGTAAATCTCCCTCTACACTGTCCCCATCAAACACTCCCAGGACAGGTACAGCACGGGTTAGATACAGAGTAAATCTCTCTCTACACTGTCCCCATCAAACACTCCCAGGAAAAGTACAGCACGGGGGTAGATACAGAGTAAAGCTCCCTCTACACCGTCCCCATCAAACTCTCCCAGAACAAGTACAGCACAGGGTTATATACAGAGTAAAGCTCCCTCTACACCGTCCCCATCAAACACTCCCAGCACAGGTACAGCACGGGGTTTGATACAGAGTAAATCTCCCTCTACACAGTCTCCATCAAACACTCCCAGGAAAGGTACAGCACGGGGTTAGATACAAAGTAAATTTCCCCTCTACACTGTCCCCATCAAACACTCCCAGGAGAGGTACAGCACGCGGTTAGATACAGAGTAAATCTCCCTCTACACCATCCCCATCAAACACTCCCAGGACAGGTACAGCACGGGGTTAGATACAGAGTAAACCTCCCTCTACACTATCCCCATCAAACACTCCCAGGACAGGTACAGCACGGAGTAAGATCCAGAGTAAATCTCCCTCTACACCATCCCCATCAAACACTCCCAGGACAGGTACAGCACGGGGTTAGATACAGAGTAAACCTCCCTCTACACTATCCCCATCAAACACTCCCAGGACAGGTACAGCACGAGGTTAGATAAAGAGTAAATTTCCCTCTACACCGTCCCCATCAAACTCTCCCATGACAGGTACTGCACGGCATCAGATACAGAGTAAAGGTCCCTCCTCACTGTCCCCATCTAACACTCCCAGGACAGGTAGAGCACGGGGTTAGATACAGAGTAAATCTCCATCCACACTGTCCCCATCAAACACTCCCAGGACAGGTACAGCAAGGGGTTAGGTACAGAGTAAACCTCCCTCTACACTGTCCCCATCAAACACCCCCAGGACAGGTACAGCACGAGGTAAGATACAGAGTAAAGCTCCCTCTACACTGTCCCCATCAAACACTCCCAGGACAGGTACAGCACGGGTTTAGATACAGAGTAAATCTCCCTCTACACCGTCCCCATCAAACACTCCCAGGACAGGTACAGCACGGGCTTTGATAGCGAGTAAACTCCCTCTATACTGTCCCCATCAAACACTCCCAGGACAGGTACAGCACGGAGTTAGATACAGAGTAAATCTCCCTCTACACTGTCCCCATCAAACACTCCCAGGACAGGATTCAGCACGGGGTTAGATACAGAGTAAATCTCCCTCTACACTGTCCCCATCAAACACTCCCAGGACAGGTACAGCACGGGGTTAGATACAGAGTAAATCTCCCTCTACACCGTCCCCATCAAACACTCCCACGACAGGTACAGCAAGGGGATAGATACAGAGTAAATCGCCCTCTACACTGTCCCATTCAAACACTCCCAGGACAGGTACAGCACGGGGTTAGATACAGAGTAAAGCTCCCTCTACACTGTCCCCATCAAACACTCCCAGGAGAGGTACAGCACGGGGTTAGATACAGAGTAAATCTCCCTCTACACCGTCCCCATCAAACACTCCCAGGACAGGTACAGCATGGGGATAGATACAGAGTAAATCACCCTCTACACGGTCCCATTCAAACACTCCCAGGACAGGTACAGCACGGGGTTAGATACAGAGTAAATCTCCCTCTACACTGTCCCCATCAAACACTCCCAGGACAAGTACAGCACGGGGTTAGATACAGAGTAAATCTCCATCTACACTGTCCCCATCAAACAATCCCAGGACAGGAACAGCACGGGGTTAGATACAGAGTAAATCTCCCTCTACTCTGTCCCCATCAAACACTCCGAGGTCAGGGACAGTACGGGGTTAGATACAGAGTAAATCTCCTTCTACACTCTCCCCATCAAACACTCCCAGGACAGGTACAGCACGGGGTTAGATACAGAGTAAAGCTCCCTCTACACCGTCCCCATCAAACACTCCCAGAACAAGTACAGCACAGGGTTATATACAGAGTAAAGCTCCCTCTACACCGTCCCCATCAAACACTCCCAGCACAGGTACAGCACGGGGATTGATACAGAGTAAATCTCCCTCTACACTGTCTCCATCAAACACTCCCAGGACAGGTACAGCACGGTGTTAGATACAGAGTAAAACTCCCTCTACCATGTCTCCATCAAACACTCCCAGGACAGGGACAGCACGGGGTTAGATACAGAGTAAATCTCCCTCTACACTGTCCCCATCAAACACTCCCAGGAGAGGTACAGCACGGGGTTAGATACAGAGTAAATCTCCCTCTACACCATCCCCATCAAACACTCCCAGGACAGGTACAGCACGGGGTTAGATACAGAGTAAACCTCCCTCTACACTATCCCCATCAAACACTCCCAGGACAGGTGCAGCACGGAGTAAGACCCAGAGTAAAGCTCCCTCTACACCGTCCCCATCAAGCACTCACCGGACAGGTACAGCACGGGTTTAGATACAGGGTAAATCGCCCTCTACACCGTCGCCATCAAACACACCCAGGAGAGGTACTGCACGGGGTTAGATACAGAGTAAATCTCCCTCTACACTGTCCCCATCAAACACTCCCAGGACAGGTACAGCACGGGGTTAGATACAGAGTAAATCTCCCTCTACACTGTCCCCATCAAACACTCCCAGGACAGGTACAGCTCGGGGTTAGATACAGAGTAAATTTCCCTCTACACCGTCCCCATCAAACTCTCCCATGACAGGTACTGCACGGCATCAGATACAGAGTAAAGCTCCCTCTTCACTGTCCCCATCAAACACTCCCAGGACAGGGAGAGCACGGGGTTAGATACAGAGTAAATCTCCATCCACACTCTCCCCATCAAACACTCCCAGGACAGGTACAGCAAGGGGTTAGATACAGAGTAAACCTCCCTCTACACTGTCCCCATCAAACACCCCCAGGACAGGTACAGCACGAGGTTAGATACAGAGTAAAGCTCCCTCTACACTGTCCCCATCAAACACTCCCAGGACAGGTACAGCAAGGGGTTAGATACAGAGTAAAGCTCCCTCTACACTGTCCCCATCAAACACTCCCAGGACAGGTACAGCACGGGGTTAGATACAGAGTAAAGCTCCCTCTACACCGTCCCCATCAAACACTCCCAGGAGAGGTACAGCACGGGGTTAGATACAGACTAAATCTCCCTCTACACCGTCCCCATCAAACACTCGCAGGACAGGTAGAGCACGGGGTTAGATACAGAGTAAATCTCCCTCTACACTGTCCCCATCAAACACTCCCAGGACAGGTACAGCACGGGTTAGATACAGAGTAAATCTCTCTCTACACTGTCCCCATCAAACACTCCCAGGAAAAGTACAGCACGGGGGTAGATACAGAGTAAAGCTCCCTCTACACCGTCCCCATCAAACACTCCCAGAACAAGTACAGCACAGGGTTATATACAGAGTAAAGCTCCCTCTACACCGTCCCCATCAAACACTCCCAGCACAGGTACAGCACGGGGTTTGATACAGAGTAAATCTCCCTCTACACAGTCTCCATCAAACACTCCCAGGAAAGGTACAGCACGGGGTTAGATACAAAGTAAATTTCCCTCTACACTGTCCCCATCAAACACTCCCAGGAGAGGTACAGCACGGGGTTAGATACAGAGTAAATCTCCCTCTACACCATCCCCATCAAACACTCCCAGGACAGGTACAGCACGGGGTTAGATACAGAGTAAACCTCCCTCTACACTATCCCCATCAAACAGTCCCAAGACAGGTACAGCACGGAGTAAGATCCAGAGTAAATCTCCCTCTACACCATCCCCATCAAACACTCCCAGGACAGGTACAGCACGGGGTTAGATACAGAGTAAACCTCCCTCTACACTATCCCCATCAAACACTCCCAGGACAGGTACAGCACGAGGTTAGATAAAGAGTAAATTTCCCTCTACACCGTCCCCATCAAACTCTCCCATGACAGGTACTGCACGGCATCAGATACAGAGTAAAGGTCCCTCCTCACTGTCCCCATCTAACACTCCCAGGACAGGTAGAGCACGGGGTTAGATACAGAGTAAATCTCCATCCACACTGTCCCCATCAAACACTCCCAGGACAGGTACAGCAAGGGGTTAGATACAGAGTAAACCTCCCTCTTCACTGTCCCCATCAAACACCCCCAGGACAGGTACAGCACGAGGTTAGATACAGAGTAAAGCTCCCTCTACACTGTCCCCATCAAACACTCCCAGGACAGGTACAGCACGGGTTTAGATACAGAGTAAATCTCCCTCTACACCGTCCCCATCAAACACTCCCAGGACAGGTACAGCACGGGCTTTGATAGCGAGTAAACTCCCTCTATACTGTCCCCATCAAACACTCCCAGGACAGGTACAGCACGGAGTTAGATACAGAGTAAATCTCCCTCTACACTGTCCCCATCAAACACTCCCAGGACAGGATTCAGCACGGGGTTAGATACAGAGTAAATCTCCCTCTACACTGTCCCCATCAAACACTCCCAGGACAGGTACAGCACGGGGTTAGTACAGAGTTAAGCTCCCTCTACAACATCCCCATCAAACACTCCCATGACATTTACAGCAAGGTTTTAGATACAGAGTAAAACTCCATCTTCACTGTCCCCATCAAACACTCCCAGGACAGGTACAGCACGGGGTTAGATACAGAGTAAATCTCCCTCTACACTGTCCCCATCAAACACTCCCAGGACAGGATTCAGCACGGGGTTAGATACAGAGTAAATCTCCCTCTACACTGTCCCCATCAAACACTCCCAGGACAGGTACAGCACGGGGTTAGATACAGAGTAAATCTCCCTCTACACCGTCCCCATCAAACACTCCCACGACAGGTACAGCAAGGGGATAGATACAGAGTAAATCGCCCTCTACACTGTCCCATTCAAACACTCCCAGGACAGGTACAGCACGGGGTTAGATACAGAGTAAAGCTCCCTCTACACTGTCCCCATCAAACACTCCCAGGAGAGGTACAGCACGGGGTTAGATACAGAGTAAATCTCCCTCTACACCGTCCCCATCAAACACTCCCAGGACAGGTACAGCATGGGGATAGATACAGAGTAAATCACCCTCTACACTGTCCCATTCAAACACTCCCAGGACAGGTACAGCACGGGGTTAGATACAGAGTAAATCTCCCTCTACACTGTCCCCATCAAACACTCCCAGGACAGGTACAGCACGGGGTTAGATACAGAGTAAAGCTCCCTCTACACTGTCCCCATCAAACACTCCCAGGACAGGTACAGCACGGGGTAAGATACAGAGTAAATCTCCCTCTACCAAGTCCCCATCAAACACTCCCAGGACAGGTACAGCACGGGGTTAGATACAGAGTAAATCTCCCTCTACACTGTCCCCATCAAACACTCCCAGGACAGGTACAGCACGGGGTTAGATACAGAGTAAAGCTCCCTCTACACTGTCCCCATCAAACACTCCCAGGACAGGTACAGCACGGGGTTAGATACAGAGTAAATCTCCCTTACACCGTCCCCATCAAACACTCCCAGGACAGGTACAGACCGGGGTATGATATACAATAAAGCTCCCTCTACACTGTCCCCATCAACCAATCCCAGGACAGGTACAGCACGGGGTTAGATACAGAGTAAATCTCCATCTATACTGTCCCCATCAAACAATCCCAGGACAGGTACAGCACGGGGTTAGATACAGAGTAAATCTCCCTCTACTCTGTCCCCATCAAACACTCCGAGGTCAGGGACAGTACGGGGTTAGATACAGAGTAAATCTCCTTCTACACTCTCCCCATCAAACACTCCCAGGACAGGTACAGCACGGGGTTAGATACAGAGTAAAGCTCCCTCTACACCGTCCCCATCAAACACTCCCAGAACAAGTACAGCACAGGGTTATATACAGAGTAAAGCTCCCTCTACACCGTCCCCATCAAACACTCCCAGCACAGGTACAGCACGGGGATTGATACAGAGTAAATCTCCCTCTACACTGTCTCCATCAAACACTCCCAGGACAGGTACAGCACGGTGTTAGATACAGAGTAAAACTCCCTCTACCATGTCTCCATCAAACACTCCCAGGACAGGGACAGCACGGGGTTAGATACAGAGTAAATCTCCCTCTACACTGTCCCCATCAAACACTCCCAGGAGAGGTACAGCACGGGGTTAGATACAGAGTAAATCTCCCTCTACACCATCCCCATCAAACACTCCCAGGACAGGTACAGCACGGGGTTAGATACAGAGTAAACCTCCCTCTACACTATCCCCATCAAACACTCCCAGGACAGGTGCAGCACGGAGTAAGACCCAAAGTAAAACTCCCTCTACACCGTCCCCATCAAGCACTCACCGGACAGGTACAGCACGGGTTTAGATACAGGGTAAATCGCCCTCTACACCGTCGCCATCAAACACACCCAGGAGAGGTACTGCACGGGGTTAGATACAGAGTAAATCTCCCTCTACACTGTCCCCATCAAACACTCCCAGGACAGGTACAGCACGGGGTTAGATACAGAGTAAATCTCCCTCTACACTGTCCCCATCAAACACTCCCAGGACAGGTACAGCTCGGTGTTAGATACAGAGTAAATTTCCCTCTACACCGTCCCCATCAAACTCTCCCATGACAGGTACTGCACGGCATCAGATACAGAGTAAAGCTCCCTCTTCACTGTCCCCATCAAACACTCCCAGGACAGGGAGAGCACGGGGTTAGATACAGAGTAAATCTCCATCCACACTCTCCCCATCAAACACTCCCAGGACAGGTACAGCAAGGGGTTAGATACAGAGTAAACCTCCCTCTACACTGTCCCCATCAAACACCCCCAGGAGAGGTACAGCACGAGGTTAGATACAGAGTAAAGCTCCCTCTACACTGTCCCCATCAAACACTCCCAGGACAGGTACAGCAAGGGGTTAGATACAGAGTAAAGCTCCCTCTACACTGTCCCCATCAAACACTCCCAGGACAGGTACAGCACGGGGTTAGATACAGAGTAAAGCTCCCTCTACACCGTCCCCATCAAACACTCCCAGGAGAGGTACAGCACGGGGTTAGATACAGACTAAATCTCCCTCTACACCGTCCCCATCAAACACTCGCAGGACAGGTAGAGCACGGGGTTAGATACAGAGTAAATCTCCCTCTACACTGTCCCCATCAAACACTCCCAGGACAGGTACAGCACGGGTTAGATACAGAGTAAATCTCTCTCTACACTGTCCCCATCAAACACTCCCAGGAAAAGTACAGCACGGGGGTAGATACAGAGTAAAGCTCCCTCTACACCGTCCCCATCAAACACTCCCAGAACAAGTACAGCACAGGGTTATATACAGAGTAAAGCTCCCTCTACACCGTCCCCATCAAACACTCCCAGCACAGGTACAGCACGGGGTTTGATACAGAGTAAATCTCCCTCTACACAGTCTCCATCAAACACTCCCAGGACAGGTACAGCACGGGGTTAGATACAAAGTAAATTTCCCTCTACACTGTCCCCATCAAACACTCCCAGGAGAGGTACAGCACGGGGTTAGATACAGAGTAAATCTCCCTCTACACCATCCCCATCAAACACTCCCAGGACAGGTACAGCACGGGGTTAAATACAGAGTAAACCTCCCTCTACACTATCCCCATCAAACACTCCCAGGACAGGTACAGCACGGAGTAAGATCCAGAGTAAATCTCCCTCTACACCATCCCCATCAAACACTCCCAGGACAGGTACAGCACGGGGTTAGATACAGAGTAAACCTCCCTCTACACTATCCCCATCAAACACTCCCAGGACAGGTACAGCACGAGGTTAGATAAAGAGTAAATTTCCCTCTACACCGTCCCCATCAAACTCTCCCATGACAGGTACTGCACGGCATCAGATACAGAGTAAAGGTCCCTCCTCACTGTCCCCATCTAACACTCCCAGGACAGGTAGAGCACGGGGTTAGATACAGAGTAAATCTCCATCCACACTGTCCCCATCAAACACTCCCAGGACAGGTACAGCAAGGGGTTAGATACAGAGTAAACCTCCCTCTTCACTGTCCCCATCAAACACCCCCAGGACAGGTACAGCACGAGGTTAGATACAGAGTAAAGCTCCCTCTACACTGTCCCCATCAAACACTCCCAGGACAGGTACAGCACGGGTTTAGATACAGAGTAAATCTCCCTCTACACCGTCCCCATCAAACACTCCCAGGACAGGTACAGCACGGGCTTTGATAGCGAGTAAACTCCCTCTATACTGTCCCCATCAAACACTCCCAGGACAGGTACAGCACGGAGTTAGATACAGAGTAAATCTCCCTCTACACTGTCCCCATCAAACACTCCCAGGACAGGATTCAGCACGGGGTTAGATACAGAGTAAATCTCCCTCTACACTGTCCCCATCAAACACTCCCAGGACAGGTACAGCACGGGGTTAGTACAGAGTTAAGCTCCCTCTACAACATCCCCATCAAACACTCCCATGACATTTACAGCAAGGTTTTAGATACAGAGTAAAACTCCATCTTCACTGTCCCCATCAAACACTCCCAGGACAGGTACAGCACGGGGATAGATACAGAGTAAATCTCCCTCTACACCGTCCCCATCAAACACTCCCAGGACAGGTAAAGCAAGGGGATAGATACAGAGTAAATCGCCCTCTACACTGTCCCATTCAAACACTCCCAGGACAGGTACAGCACGGGGTTAGATACAGAGTAAAGCTCCCTCTACACTGTCCCCATCAAACACTCCCAGGAGAGGTACAGCACGGGGTTAGATACAGAGTAAATCTCCCTCTACACCGTCCCCATCAAACACTCCCAGGACAGGTACAGCATGGGGATAGATACAGAGTAAATCACCCTCTACACTGTCCCATTCAAACACTCCCAGGACAGGTACAGCACGGGGTTAGATACAGAGTAAATCTCCCTCTACACTGTCCCCATCAAACACTCCCAGGACAGGTACAGCACGGGGTTAGATACAGAGTAAATCTCCCTCTACACTGTCCCCATCAAACACTCCCAGGACAGGTACAGCACGGGGTAAGATACAGAGTAAATCTCCCTCTACCAAGTCCCCATCAAACACTCCCAGGACAGGTACAGCACGGGGTTAGATACAGAGTAAATCTCCCTCTACACTGTCCCCATCAAACACTCCCAGGACAGGTACAGCACGGGGTTAGATACAGAGTAAAGCTCCCTCTACACTGTCCCCATCAAACACTCCGAGGTCAGGGACAGTACGGGGTTAGATACAGAGTAAATCTCCTTCTACACTCTACCCATCTAACACTCCCAGGACAGGTACATCACGGGGTTAGATACAGAGTAAATCTCCGTCTGCACCGTCTCCATCAATCACTCCCAGGAGAGGTACAGCACGGTGTTAGATACAGAGTAAATCTTCGTCTACACCGTCCACATCAAACACTCCCAGAATAGGTAAAGCACGGGGTTAGATACAGAGTAAATCTCCCTCTACACTGTCCCCTTCAAACACTCCCAGTACAGGTACAGCACGGGGGTAGATACAGAGTAAAGCTACGTCTACACCGTCCCCATCAAACACTCCCAGGACAGGTACAGCACGGGGTTAGATACAGAGTAAAGCTCCCTCTACACCGTCCCCATCAAAAACTCCCAGGACAGGTACAGCACGGGGTTAGATACAGAGTAAATCTCTCTCTACACTGTCCCCATCAAACACTCCCAGGAAAAGTACAGCACGGGGGTAGATACAGAGTAAAGCTCCCTCTACACCGTCACCATCAAACACTCCCAGAACAAGTACAGCACAGGGTTATATACAGAGTAAAGCTCCCTCTACACCGTCCCCATCAAACACTCCCAGGACAGGTACAGCACGGGGTTTGATACAGAGTAAATCTCCCCCTACACTGTCTCCATCAAACACTCCCAGGACAGGTACAGCACGGGGTTAGATACAGAGTAAAACTCCCTCTACCATGTCTCCATCAAACACTCCCAGGACAGGTACAGCACGGGGTTAGATACAGAGTAAATCTCCCTCTACACCGTCCCCATCAAACACTCCCAGGACAGGTACAGCACGGGGTTAGATACAGAGTAAACCTCCCTCTACACTATCCCCATCAAACACTCCCAGGACAGGTACAGCACGGAGTTAGATCCAGAGTAATGCTCCCTCTACACCGTCCCCATCAAGCACTCACCGGACAGGTACAGCACGGGTTGAGATACAGCGTAAATCTCCCTCTACACCGTCCCCATCAAACACACCCAGGAGAGGTACAGTACGGGGTTAGATACAGAGTAGATCTCCCTCTACACTGTCCCCATCAAACACTCCCAGGACAGGTACAGCACGAGGTTAGATACAGAGTAAATTTCCCTCTACACCGTCCCCATCAAACTCTCCCATGACAGGTACAGCACGGGGTTAGATACAGAGTAAATCTCCCTCTACACTGTCCCCATCAAACACCCCCAGGACAGGTACAGCACGAGGTTAGATACAGAGTAAAGCTCCCTCTACACTGTCCCCATCAAACTCTCCCTGGACAGGTACAGCACGGGGTTAGATACAGAGTAAAGCTCGCTCTACACTGTCCCCATCAAACACTCCCAGGACAGGTATAGCACGGGCTTTGATAGCGAGTAAACTCCCTCTACACTGTCCCCATCAAACACTCCCAGGACAGATACAGCACGGGGTTAGATACAGAGTAAAGCTCCCTCTACACCGTCCCCATCAAACACTCCCAGGACAGGCACAGCACGGGGTTAGTACAGAGTTAAGCTCCCTCTACACCATCCCCATCAAACACTCCCATGACATTTACAGCAAGGTTTTAGATACAGAGTAAAACTCCATCTTCACTGTCCCCATCAAACACTCCCAGGACAGGTACAGCACGGTGTTAG
Source organism: Isurus oxyrinchus (assembly GCA_026770705.1). NCBI lineage: Eukaryota > Metazoa > Chordata > Chondrichthyes > Lamniformes > Lamnidae > Isurus > Isurus oxyrinchus. The sequence continues at coordinate 93,192 of JANJGN010001598.1, forward strand.
ATACAGAGTAAAGCTCCCTCTACACCGTCCCCATCAAACACTCCCAGCACAGGTACAGCATGGGGATAGATACAGAGTAAATCGCCCTCTACACTGTCCCATTCAAACACTCCCAGGACAGGTACAGCACGGGGTTAGATACAGAGTAAATCTCCCTCTACACTGTCCCCATCAAAAACTCCCAGGACAGGTACAGCACGGGGTTCGATACAGAGTAAATCTCACTCTACACTGTCCCCATCAAACACTCCCAGGACAGGTACAGCACGGGGTTAGATACAGAGTAAAACTCCATCTACACCGTTTCCAACAAACACTCCGAGGACAGGTATTGCACTGGGTTAGATACAGAGTAAAACTCCCTCTACACTGTCCCCATCAAACACTCCCAGGACAGGTACAGCACGGGGTTAGCTACAGAGTAAAGATCCCTCTACACTGTCCCGATCAAACAATCCCAGGACAGGTACAGTACGGGGTTAGATACAGAGTAAATCTCCCTCTACACCGTCCCCATCAAACACTCCCAGGACAGGTACAGCACGGGGTTAGATACAGAGTAAATCTCCATCTACACTGTCCCCATCAAACACTCCCAGGACAGGTACAGCACGGGGTTAGATACAGAGTAAATCTCCCTCTACACCGTCCCCATCAAACACTCCCAGGACAGGTACAGCACGGGGTTAGATACAGAGTAAAGCTATCTCTACACCGTCCCCATCAAACACCCCCAGGACGGGTACAGCACGAGGTTAGATACACAGTAAAGCTCCCTCTACACTGTCCCCATCAAACACTCCCAGGACAGGTAGAGCACGGGGTTAGATACAGACTAAAGCTCGCTCTACACTGACCCCATCAAACACTCCCCGGACAGGTACAGCATGGGGTTAGTACAGAGTAAAGCTCCCTCTACACCATCCTCATCAAACACTCCCAGGACACGTACAGCACGGGGTTAGATACAGAGCAAATCTCCCTCTACACCGTCCCCATCAAACACTCCCAGGACAGGTACAGCACAGGGTTAGATACAGAGTAAATCTCCCTCTGCACCGTCCCCATCAAACACTCCCAGGACAGGTACAGCACGGGGTTAGATACAGAGTAAATCTCCCTCTACAAAGTCCCCATCAAACACTCGCAGGACAGGTACAGCACGGGGTTAGATACAGAGTAAATCTCCCGCTACACCTTCCCCATCAACACTTCCAGGACAGTTACGGCATGGGTTTAGATACAGAGTAAATCTGCCTCTACACTGTCCCCATCAAACACTCCAGGACAGGTACAGCACGGGGTTAGATACAGAGTAAAGCTCGTTCTACACTGTCCCCATCAAACACTCCCAGGACAGGTACAGCACGGGGTAAGATACAGAGTAAATCTCCCTCTACACCGTCCCCATCAAACACTCCCTGGACAGGTACAGCATGGGGTTTGATACAGAGTAAATCTCCCTCTACACCTTCCCCATCAAACACTCCCAGGACAGGTACAGCACGGGGTTAGACACAGAGTAAAGTTCCCACTACACTGGCCCCATCAAACACTCCCAGGACAGGTACAGCACGTGGTTAGATACAGATTAAATCTCCCTCTACACCGTCCCCATCAAACACTCCCTGGACAGGTACAGCATGGGGTTTGATACAGAGTAAATCTCCCTCTACACCGTCCCCATCAAACACTCCCAGGACAGGTACAGCACGGGGTTAGATACAGAGTAAATCTCCCTCTACACCGTCTTCATCAAACACTCCCAGGACAGGTACAGCACTGGGTTAGATACGGAGTAAATCTCCCTCTACACCGTCTCCAACAAACACTCCGAGGACAAGTATTGCACGGGGTTAGATACAGATTAAAGCTCCATCTACACCGTTTCCAACAAACACTCCGAGGACAGGTATTGCACTGGGTTAGATACAGAGTAAAGCTCCCTCTACAGCGACCCCATCAAACACTCCCAGGACAGGTACAGACCGGGATATGATATACAATAAAGCTCCCTCTACACTGTCCCCATCAAACACTCCCAGGACAGGTACAGCACGGGGTTAGATACAGAGTAAATCTCCCTCTACACTGTCCCCATCAAACAATCCCAGGAAAGGTACAGCACGGGGTTAGATACAGAGTAAATCTCCTTGTACACTCTCGGCATCAAACACTCCCAGGACAGGTACAACACGGATTTAGACACAGAGTAAATCTCCGTCTACACCGTCTCCATCAATCACTCCCAGGACAGGTACAGCACGGGGTTAGATACAGAGTAAATCTCACTCTACACTGTCCCCATCATACACTCCCAGGACAGGTACAGCACGGGGTTAGATACAGAGTAAAACTCCCTATACACTGTCCCCATCAAACAGTCCCAGGACAGGTACAGCACGGGGTTAGATACAGAGTAAATCTCCCTCTACACCGTCCCCATCAAACACTCCCAGGACAGGTACAGCACAGGGTTAGATACCGAGTAAAACTCCCTCTACACTGTCCCCAGCAAACACACCCAGGTCAGGTACAGCACGGGGTTAGATACAGAGTAAATCTCCATCTACACTGTCCCCATCAAACACTCCCAGGACAGGTACAGCACGGGGTTAGGTAGAGAGTAAAGCTCCCACTACACCGTTCACATCAAACACTCCCAGGACAGGTACAGCACGGGGTTAGATACAGAGTAAACCTCCCTCTACACTGTCCCCATCAAACTCTCCCAGGACAGGTACAGCACGGGGTTAGTACAGAGTAAAGCTCCCTCTACACTGTCCCCATCAAACACTCCCATGACATTTACAGCAAGGTTTTAGATACAGAGTAAAACTCCATCTTCACTGTCCCCATCCAACACTCCCAAGACAGGTACAGCACGGGGTTAGATACAGAGTAAATCTCCGTCTACACTGTCCCCATTAACAACTCCCAGGACAAGTAATAAACGTTGTTTAATATAGAATAAATCTCCCTCTGCAGTGTCCCCATTAAACTCTCCCAGGACAGGTACAGCACGGGGTTAAATACAGAGTAAATCTCCCTCTACACCGTCCCTATCAAACTCTCCCAGGACAGTTACAGCACGTTTTAAGATACAGAGTAAAGCTCCCTCAACACCGTCCCCATCAAACACTCCCAGGACAGGTACAGCACGGGGTTAGATACAGAGTAAATCTCCCTCTACACTGTCCCCATCAAACACTCCCAGGACAGGTACAGCACGGGGTTAGATGCAGAGCAAATCTCCCTCTACACCGTCCCCATCAAACACTTGCAGGACAGGTACAGCACTGTGTTTGATACAGAGTAAATCTCCCTCTACACTGTCCCCATCAAACTCTCCCAGGGCAGGTACAGCACAGGGTTAGATACAGAGTAAATCTCCCTCTATACCGTCCCCATCAAACACTCCCAGGACAGGTACAGCACGGGGTTAGATACAGAGAAAATCTCCCTCTACACTGTCCCCATCAAACACTCCCAGTACAGGTAAAGCATGGGGTTAGGTACAGAGTAAATCTCCCACTACACCGTTCACATCAAACACTCCCAGGACAGGTACAGCACGGAGTTAGATACAGAGTAAAGTTCCCTCTACACCGTCCCCATCAAACACTCCCAGGACAGGTACAGCACGGGGTTAGATACAGAGTAAATCTCCCTCTACACCGTCCCCATCCAACACTCCCAACACAGGTACCGCACGGGGTTAGATACAGAGTAAATCTCCGTCTACACTGTCCCCATTAACAACTCCCAGGACAAGTAATAAACGTTGTTTAATATAGAATAAATCTCCCTCTGCAGTGTCCCCATTAAACTCTCCCAGGACAGGTACAGCACGGGGTTAAATACAGAGTAAATTTCCCTCTACACCGTCCCCATCAAACACTCCCAGGACAGGTACAGCACGGGGTTAGATACAGAGTAAATCTCCCTCTACACTGTCCCCATCAAACACTCCCTGGACAGGTACAGCACGGGGTTAGATGCAGAGTAAAGTTCCCTGTACACCGTCCCCATCAAACACTCCCAGGACAGGTACAGCACGGGGTTAGATACAGAGTAAATCTCCCTCTACACTGTCCCCATCAAACACTCCCAGGACAGGTACAGCACGGGGTTAGATACAGAGTAAAGCTCCGTCTACACTGTCCCCAGCAAACACTCCCAGGACAGATACAGCACGGGGTTAGATACAGAGTAAAGCTCCCTCTACACTGTCCCCATCAAACACTCCCAGGACAGGTACAGCACGGGTTTAGATACAGATTAAAGCTCCCTCTACACTGTCCCCATCAAACACTCCCAGGACAGGTACAGCACGGGGTTAGATACAGAGTAAATCTCCCTCTACACCGTCCACATCAAACACTCCCAGGACAGGTACAGCACGGGGTTAGATACAGAGGAAATCTCCCTCTACACTGTCCCCATCAAAGACTCCCAGGACAGGTACAACACGAGGTTAGATACAGAGTAAAGCTCGCTCTACACTGTCCCCATCAAACACTCCCAGGACAGGTGCAGCACGGGGTTAGATACAGAGTAAATCTCCCTCTACACTGTCCCCATCAAACACTCCCAGGACAGGTACAGCACGGGGTTAGATACAGAGTAAATCTCCCTCTACACCGTCCCCATCAAACACTCCCAGGACAGGTACAGCACGGGGTTACATACAGAGTAAATCTCCCTCTACACCGTCCCCATCAAACACTCCCAGGACAGGTACAGCATGGGGTTAGATACAGAGTAAAGCTCCCTCTACACCGTCCCCATCAAATACTCCCAAGACAGGTAAAGCACGGGGTTAGATACAGAGTAAATCTCCCACTACACTGTCCCCATCAAACACTCCAAGGACAGGTACAGCACGGGGTTAGATACAGAGTAAATCTCCCTCTACACCGTCCCCATCAAACACTCCCAGGACAGGTACAGCACGGGGTTAGATACAGAGTAAATCTCCCTCTACACTGTCCCCATCAAACACTCCCAGGACAGGTACAGCACGGGGTTAGTACAGAGTAAAGCTCCCTCTACAGCATCCCCATCAAGCACTCCCATGACATTTACAGCAAGGTTTTAGATACAGAGTAAAACTCCATCTTCACTGTCCCCAACAAACACTCCCTGGACAGGTACAGCACGGGGTTTGATACAGAGTAAATCTCCCTCTACACTGTCCCCATCAAACACTCCCAGGACAGGTACAGCACGGGGTTAGATACAGAGCAAATCTCCCTCTACACTGTCCCCATCAAACACTCCCAGGACAGGTACAGCACGAGGTTAGATACAGAGTAAATCTCCTTCTACACCGTCCCCATCAAACACTCCCAGGACAGGTACAGCACGGGTTTAGATACAGAGTAAAGCACCCTCTACACTGTCCCCATCAATGACTCCCAGGACAGTTACAGCACGGTTTAAGATACAGAGTAAAGCTCCCTCTACACCGTCCCCATCAAACACTCCCAGGACAGGTACAGCACGGGGTTAGATGCAGAGCAAATCTCCCTCTACACTGTCCCCATCAAACACTCCCAGGACAGGTACAGCACGGGGTTAGATGCAGAGCAAATCTCCCTCTACACCGTCCCCATCAAACACTCGCAGGACATGTACAGCACTGTGTTTGATACAAGGTAAATCTCCCTCTTCACTGTCCCCATCAAACTCTCCCAGGGCAGGTACAGGACAGGGTTAGATACAGAGTAAATCTCCCTCTACACCGTCCCCATCAAACACTCCCAGGACAGGTAAAGCATGGGGTTAGGAACAGAGTAAAGCTCCCACTACACCGTTCACATCAAACACTCCCAGGACAGGTACAGCACGGGGTTAGATACAGAGTAAATCTCCCTCTACACCGTACCCATCAAACACACCCAGGACAGGTACAGCACGGGGTTAGATATCGAGTAAATCTCCCTCTACACTGTCCCCATCAAACACTCCCTGGACAGATACAGCACGGGGTTAGATACAGAGTAAATCTCCCTCTACACCGTCCCCATCAAACTCTCCCAGGACAGGAACAGCACGGGGTTAGATACAGAGTAAAGCTCCCTCTACACTGTCCACATCAAACACTCCCAGGACAGGTACAGCACGGGGTTAGATACAGAGTAAAGCTCCGTCTACACTGTCCCCATCAAACGCTCCCAGGACAGGTACAGAACGGGGTGAGATACAGAGTAAATCTACCTCTACACCGTACCCATTACACACACCCAGGACAGGTACAGCACGGGGTTAGATACAGAGTAAAGCTCCCTCTACACTGTCCCCATCAAACACTCCCAGGACAGGTACAGCACGGGTTTAGATACAGAGTAAATCTCCCTCTACACTGTCCACATCAAACACTCCCAGGACAGGTACAGCACGGGGTTAGATACAGAGTAAAGCTCCCTCTACACTGTCCCCATCAAACACTCCCAGGACAGGTACAGCACGGGTTTAGATACAGATTAAAGCTCCCTCTACACTGTCCCCATCTAACACTCCCAGGACAGGTACAGCACGGGGTTAGATACAGAGTAAATCTCCCTCTACACCGTCCACATCAAACACTCCCAGGACAGGTACAGCACGGGGTTAAATACAGAGGTAAGCGCCCTCTACACTGTCCCCATCAAACACTCCCAGGACAGGTACTGCACGGGGTTAGATACAGAGTAAATCTCCCTCTACACTGTCCCCATCAAACACTCCCAGGACAGGTACAGCACGGGGTTAGATACAGAGTAAAGCTCCCTCCACACTGTCCCCATCAAACACTCCCAGGACAGGTAAAGCATGGGGTTAGGTACAGAGTAAAGCTCCCACTACACCGTTCACATCAAACACTCCCAGGACAGGTACAGCACGGGGTTAGATACAGAGTGAACCTCCCACTACACTGTCCCCATCAAACACTCCCAGGACAGGTACAGCACGGGGTTAGATACAGAGTAAAGCTCCCTCTACACCGTCCCCATCAAACACTCCCAGGACAGGTACAGCACGGTGTTATATATTGTGTAAATCTCCCTCTACACCGTCCCCATCAAACACTCCCAGGACTTGTACAGCACGGGATTAGATACACAGTAAATCTCCCTCTACACCGTCCCCATCAAACACTCCCAGGACAGATACAGCACGGGGTTAGATACAGAGTAAAGCTCCCTCTGCACCGTCCCCATCAAACACTCCCAGGACAGGTACAGCATGGTGTTAGATACAGAGTAAATCTCCCTCTACACTGTCCCCATCAAACACTCCCAGGACAGGTACAGCACGGGGTTAGATACAGAGTAAATCTCCCTCTACACTGACCCATCAAACACTCCCAGGACAGGTACAGCACGGGGTCAGATACGGAGTAAAGCTCCCTCTACACCGTCCCCATCAAACACTCCCAGGACAGGTTTAGCACGGGGTTAGTATAGAGAATAGCTCCCTCTACACCATCCCCATCAAACACTCCCATGACATTTACAGCAAGGTTTTAGATACAGAGTAAAACTCCATCTTCACTGTCCCCATCAAACACTCCCAGGACAGGTACAGCACGGGGTTAGATACAGAGTAAATCTCCCACTACACCGTCACCATCAAACACTCCCAGGACAGGTACAGCACGGGGTTAGATACAGAGTAAAGCACCCTCTACACTGTCCCCATCAAACACTCCCAGGGCAGTTACAGCACGGTTTTAGATACAGAGTAACGCTCCATCTACTCCGTCCCCATCAAACACTCCCAGGACAGGTACAGCACGTGGTTAGATACAGAGTAAATCTCCCTCTACACCGTCCCCATCAAACACTCCCAGGACAGGTACAGCACGGGGTAAGATACAGAGTAAAGCTCCCTCTACACTGTCCCCATCAAACTCTCCCAGGACAGGTACAGCACGGGGTTAGATACAGAGTAAATCTCCCTCTACACCGTCCCCATCAAACACTCCCAGGACAGGTACAGCACGAGGTTAGATACAGAGTAAAGCTCCCTCTACACTGTCCCCATCAAACACTCCCAGGACAGGTACAGCACGGGGTTAGATACAGAGTAAATCTCCCTCTACACCGTCCCCATCAAACACTCCCAGGACAGGTACAGCACAGAGTTAGATACAGAGTAAATATCCCTCTACACTGTCCCCATCAAACACTCCCAGGACAGGTACAGCACGGGGTTAGATACAGAGTAAATCTCCCTCTACACTGTCCCCATCAAACACTCCCAGGACAGGTACAGCACAGGCTTAGATAAAGAGTAAATCTCCCTCTTACACCGTCCCCATCAAACACTCCCAGGACAGGTACAGCACGGGGTTAGATACAGAGTAAATCTCCCTCTACACTGTCCCCATCAAACACTCCCAGGACAGGTACAACACAGTGTTAGATACAGAGTAAAGCTCCCTCTACACTGTCCCCATCAAACACTCCAGGACAGGTACAGCACGGGGTTAGATACAGAGTAAATCTCCCTCTACACTGTCCCCATCAAACACTCCCAGGACAGGTACAGCACGGGGTTAGATATAGAGTGAACCTCCCTCTACACCGTCCCCATCAAACACTCCCAGGACAGGTACAGCACGGGGTTAGATACAGAGTGAACCTCCCTCTACACCGTACCCATCAAACACTCCCAGGACAGGTACAGCACGGGGTTAGATACAGAGTAAATCTGCCTCTACAATGTCCCCATCAAACACTCCAGGACAGGTACAGCACGGGGTTAGATACAGAGTAAATCTCCCTCTACAATGTCCCCATCAAACACTCCAGGACAGGTACAGCACGGGTTAGATACAGAGTAAATCTCCCTCTACAATGTCCCCATCAAACACTCCAGGACAGGTACAGCACGGGGTTAGATACAGAGTAAAGCTCCCTCTACACTGTCCCCATCAAACACTCCAGGACAGGTACAGCACGGGGTTAGATACAGAGTAAAGCTCCCTCTACACTGTCCCCATCAAACACTCCCAGGACAGGTACAGCACGGGGTTAGATACAGAGTGAACCTCCCTCTACACTGTCCCCATCAAACACTCCCAGGACAGGTACAGCACGGGGTTAGATACAGAGTGAACCTCCCTCTACACCGTCCCCATCAAACACTCCCAGGACAGGTACAGCACGGGGTTAGATACAGAGTAAATCTCCCTCTACAATGTCCCCATCAAACACTCCAGGACAGGTACAGCACGGGTTAGATACAGATTGAACCTCCCTCTACACCGTCCCCATCAAACACTCCCAGGACAGGTACAGCACGGGGTTAGATACAGAGTGAACCTCCCTCTACACCGTCCCCATCAACACTCCCAGGACAGGTACAGCACGGGGTTAGATACAGAGTAAATCTGCCTCTACAATGTCCCCATCAAACACTCCAGGACAGGTACAGCACGGGGTTAGATACAGAGTGAACCTCCCTCTACACCGTCCCCATCAAACAATCCCAGGACAGGTACAGCACGGGGTTAGATACAGAGTAAATCTGCCTCTACAATGTCCCCATCAAACACTCCAGGACAGGTACAGCACGGGGTTAGATACAGAGTAAATCTCCCTCTACAATGTCCCCATCAAACACTCCAGGACAGGTACAGCACGGGTTAGATACAGAGTAAATCTCCCTCTACAATGTCCCCATCAAACACTCCAGGACAGGTACAGCACGGGGTTAGATACAGAGTAAAGCTCCCTCTACACTGTCCCCATCAAACACTCCAGGACAGGTACAGCACGGGGTTAGATACAGAGTAAAGCTCCCTCTACACTGTCCCCATCAAACACTCCCAGGACAGGTACAGCACGGGGTTAGATACAGAGTGAACCTCCCTCTACACTGTCCCCATCAAACACTCCCAGGACAGGTACAGCACGGGGTTAGATACAGAGTGAACCTCCCTCTACACCGTCCCCATCAAACACTCCCAGGACAGGTACAGCACGGGGTTAGATACAGAGTAAATCTCCCTCTACAATGTCTCCATCAAACACTCCAGGACAGGTACAGCACGGGTTAGATACAGAGTGAACCTCCCTCTACACCGTCCCCATCAAACACTCCCAGGACAGGTACAGCACGGGGTTAGATACAGAGTGAACCTCCCTCTACACCGTCCCCATCAACACTCCCAGGACAGGTACAGCACGGGGTTAGATACAGAGTAAATCTGCCTCTACAATGTCCCCATCAAACACTCCAGGACAGGTACAGCACGGGGTTAGATACAGAGTAAATCTCCCTCTACAATGTTCCCATCAAACACTCCAGGACAGGTACAGCACGGGTTAGATACAGAGTAAATCTCCCTCTACAATGTCCCCATCAAACACTCCAGGACAGGTAGAGCACGGGGTTAGATACAGAGTAAAGCTCCCTCTACACTGTCCCCATCAAACACTCCAGGACAGGTACAGCACGGGGTTAGATACAGAGTAAAGCTCCCTCTACACTGTCCCCATCAAACACTCCCAGGACAGGTACAGCACGGGGTTAGATACAGAGTGAACCTCCCTCTACGCTGTCCCCATCAAACACTCCCAGGACAGGTACAGCACGGGGTTAGATACAGAGTGAACCTCCCTCTACACCGTCCCCATCAAACACTCCCAGGACAGGTACAGCACGGGGTTAGATACAGAGTAAATCTCCCTCTACAATGTCCCCATCAAACACTCCAGGACAGGTACAGCACGGGTTAGATACAGAGTAAATCTCCCTCTACAATGTCCCCATCAAACACTCCAGGACAGGTACAGCACGGGGTTAGATACAGAGTAAAGCTCCCTCTACACTCTCCCCATCAAACACTCCAGGACAGGTACAGCACGGGGTTAGATACAGAGTAAATCTCCCTCTGCACTGTCCCCATCAAACACTCCCAGGACAGGTACAGCACGGGGTTAGATACAGAGTGAACCTCCCTCTACACCGTCCCCATCAAACACTCCCAGGACAGGTACAGCACGGGGTTAGATACAGAGTGAACCTCCCTCTACACCGTCCCCATCAAACACTCCCAGGACAGGTACAGCACGGGGTTAGATACAGAGTAAATCTGCCTCTACAATGTCCCCATCAAACACTCCAGGACAGGTACAGCACGGGTTAGATACAGATTGAACCTCCCTCTACACCGTCCCCATCAAACACTCCCAGGACAGGTACAGCACGGGGTTAGATACAGAGTGAACCTCCCTCTACACCGTCCCCATCAACACTCCCAGGACAGGTACAGCACGGGGTTAGATACAGAGTAAATCTGCCTCTACAATGTCCCCATCAAACACTCCAGGACAGGTACAGCACGGGGTTAGATACAGAGTGAACCTCCCTCTACACCGTCCCCATCAAACACTCCCAGGACAGGTACAGCACGGGGTTAGATACAGAGTAAATCTGCCTCTACAATGTCCCCATCAAACACTCCAGGACAGGTACAGCACGGGGTTAGATACAGAGTAAATCTCCCTCTACAATGTCCCCATCAAACACTCCAGGACAGGTACAGCACGGGTTAGATACAGAGTAAATCTCCCTCTACAATGTCCCCATCAAACACTCCAGGACAGGTACAGCACGGGGTTAGATACAGAGTAAAGCTCCCTCTACACTGTCCCCATCAAACACTCCAGGACAGGTACAGCACGGGGTTAGATACAGAGTAAAGCTCCCTCTACACTGTCCCCATCAAACACTCCCAGGACAGGTACAGCACGGGGTTAGATACAGAGTGAACCTCCCTCTACACTGTCCCCATCAAACACTCCCAGGACAGGTACAGCACGGGGTTAGATACAGAGTGAACCTCCCTCTACACCGTCCCCATCAAACACTCCCAGGACAGGTACAGCACGGGGTTAGATACAGAGTAAATCTCCCTCTACAATGTCCCCATCAAACACTCCAGGACAGGTACAGCACGGGTTAGATACAGAGTGAACCTCCCTCTACACCGTCCCCATCAAACACTCCCAGGACAGGTACAGCACGGGGTTAGATACAGAGTGAACCTCCCTCTACACCGTCCCCATCAACACTCCCAGGACAGGTACAGCACGGGGTTAGATACAGAGTAAATCTGCCTCTACAATGTCCCCATCAAACACTCCAGGACAGGTACAGCACGGGGTTAGATACAGAGTAAATCTCCCTCTACAATGTTCCCATCAAACACTCCAGGACAGGTACAGCACGGGTTAGATACAGAGTAAGTCTCCCTCTACAATGTCCCCATCAAACACTCCAGGACAGGTAGAGCACGGGGTTAGATACAGAGTAAAGCTCCCTCTACACTGTCCCCATCAAACACTCCAGGACAGGTACAGCACGGGGTTAGATACAGAGTAAAGCTCCCTCTACACTGTCCCCATCAAACACTCCCAGGACAGGTACAGCACGGGGTTAGATACAGAGTGAACCTCCCTCTACGCTGTCCCCATCAAACACTCCCAGGACAGGTACAGCACGGGGTTAGATACAGAGTGAACCTCCCTCTACACCGTCCCCATCAAACACTCCCGGGACAGGTACAGCACGGGGTTAGATACAGAGTAAATCTCCCTCTACAATGTCCCCATCAAACACTCCAGGACAGGTACAGCACGGGTTAGATACAGAGTAAATCTCCCTCTACAATGTCCCCATCAAACACTCCAGGACAGGTACAGCACGGGGTTAGATACAGAGTAAAGCTCCCTCTACACTCTCCCCATCAAACACTCCAGGACAGGTACAGCACGGGGTTAGATACAGAGTAAATCTCCCTCTGCACTGTCCCCATCAAACACTCCCAGGACAGGTACAGCACGGGGTTAGATACAGAGTGAACCTCCCTCTACACCGTCCCCATCAAACACTCCCAGGACAGGTACAGCACGGGGTTAGATACAGAGTGAACCTCCCTCTACACCGTCCCCATCAAACACTCCCAGGACAGGTACAGCACGGGGTTAGATACAGAGTAAATCTGCCTCTACAATGTCCCCATCAAACACTCCAGGACAGGTACAGCACGGGGTTAGATACAGAGTAAATCTCCCTCTACAATGTCCCCATCAAACACTCCAGGACAGGTACAGCACGGGTTAGATACAGAGTAAATCTATTTCTACAATGTCCCCATCAAACACTCCAGGACAGGTACAGCACGGGGTTAGATACAGAGTAAAGCTCCCTCTGCACTGTCCCCATCAAACACTCCAGGACAGGTACAGCACGGGGTTAAATACAGAGTAAAGCTCCCTCTACACTGTCCCCATCAAACACTCCCAGGACAGGTACAGCACGGGGTTAGATACAGAGTGAACCTCCCTCTACGCTGTCCCCATCAAACACTCCCAGGACAGGTACAGCACGGGGTTAGATACAGAGTGAACCTCCCTCTACACCGTCCCCATCAAACACTCCCAGGACAGGTACAGCACGGGGTTAGATACAGAGTAAATCTCCCTCTACACCGTCCCCATCAAACACTCCCAGGACAGGTACAGTACGGGGTTAGATACAGAGTAAATCTCCCTCTACACTGTCCCCATCAAACACTCCCAGGACAGGTACAGCACGGGGTTAGATACAGAGTGAACCTCCCCCTACACCGTCCCCATCAAACACTCCCAGGACAGGTACAGCACGGGGTTAGATACAGAGTAAATCTCCCTCTACAATGTCCCCATCAAACACTCCAGGACAGGTACAGCACGGGTTAGATACAGAGTAAATCTCCCTCTACAATGTCCCCATCAAACACTCCAGGACAGGTACAGTACGGGGTTAGATACAGAGTAAAGCTCCCTCTACACTGTCCCCATCAAACACTCCAGGACAGGTACAGCACGGGGTTAGATACAGAGTAAAGCTCCCTCTACACCGTCCCCATCAAATACTCCCAGGACAGTTACAGCACAGGGTTAGATGAGTAAATCTCCCTCTACACCGTCCCCATCAAACACTCCCAGGACAGGTACAGCACGGGGTTAGATACAGAGTAAAGCTCCCTCTACACCGTCCCCATCAAACACTCCCAGGACAGGTACAGCACGGGGTTAGATACAGAGTAAATCTCCCTCTACACCGTCCCCATCAAACACTCCCTGGACAGGTACAGCACGGGGTTAGATACAGAGTAAAGCTCCCTCTACACCGTCCCCATCAAACACTCCCAGGACAGGTACAGCACGGGGTTAGATACAGAGTAAATCTCCCTCTACACTGTCCCCATCAAACACTCCCAGGACAGGTACAGCACGGGGTTAGATACAGAGTGAACCTCCCTCTACACCGTCCCCATCAAACACTTCCAGGACAGGTACAGCACGGGTTAGATACAGAGTAAATCTCCCTCTACAATGTCCCCATCAAACACTCCAGGACAGGTACAGCACGGGGTTAGATACAGAGTAAATCTCCCTCTACACTGTCCCCATCAAACACTCCCAGGACAGATACAGCACGGGGTTAGATACAGAGTAAAGCTCCCTCTACACTGTCCCCATCAAACACTCCAGGACAGGTACAGCACGGGGTTAGATACAGAGTAAAGCTCCCTCTACACTGTCCCCATCAAACACTCCCAGGACAGGTACAGCACGGGGTTAGATACAGAGTGAACCTCCCTCTACGCTGTCCCCATCAAACACTCCCAGGACAGGTACAGCACGGGGTTAGATACAGAGTGAACCTCCCTCTACACCGTCCCCATCAAACACTCCCAGGACAGGTACAGCACGGGGTTAGATACAGAGTGAACCTCCCTCTACACCGTCCCCATCAAACACTCCCAGGACAGGTACAGCACGGGGTTAGATACAGAGTAAATCTGCCTCTACAATGTCCTCATCAAACACTCCAGGACAGGTACAGCACGGGGTTAGATACAGAGTAAATCTCCCTCTACAATGTCCCCATCAAACACTCCAGGACAGGTACAGCACGGGTTAGATACAGATTAAATCTCCCTCTACAATGTCCCCATCAAACACTCCAGGACAGGTACAGCACGGGGTTAGATACAGAGTAAAGCTCCCTCTACACTGTCCCCATCAAACACTCCCAGGACAGGTACAGCACGGGGTTAGATACAGAGTAAATCTCCCTCTACACCGTCCCCATCAAACACTCCCAGGACAGGTACAGCACGGGGTTAGATACAGAGTAAATCTCCCTCTACACTTTCCCCATCAAACACTCCCAGGACAGGTACAGCACAGGGTTAGATACAGAGTAAATCTCCCTCTACACTGTCCCCATCAAACACTCCAGGACAGGTACAGCACGGGGTTAGATACAGAGTAAATCTCCCTCTACGCTGTCCCCATCAAACACTCCTCGGACAGGTACAGCACGGGGTTAGATACAGAGTGAACCTCCCTCTACACCGTCCCCATCAAACACTCCCAGGACAGGTACAGCACGGGGTTAGATACAGAGTGAACCTCCCTCTACACCGTCCCCATCAAACACTCCCAGGACAGGTACAGCACGGGGTTAGATACAGAGTAAATCTGCCTCTACAATGTCCCCATCAAACACTCCAGGACAGGTACAGCACGGGGTTAGATACAGAGTAAATCTCCCTCTACAATGTCCCCATCAAACACTCCCAGGACAGGTACAGCACGGGTTAGATACAGAGTAAATCTCCCTCTACACTGTCCCCATCAATCACTCCCAGGACAGGTACAGCACGGTGTTAGATACAGAGTAAAGCTCCCTCTACACCGTCCCCATCAAACACTCCAGGACAGGTACAGCACGGGATTAGATACAGAGTAAAGCTCCCTCTACACCGTCCCCATCAAACACTCCTTGGACAAGTGCAGCTCGGGGTTCGGAGGAAATGATGATTCCGCTTTTACCTTCCACAAACTTCGATGTGCAGCTTTGGTTCGAGCATTGTGATTTCCTTGGGCATTTTCACCTTCACCTCCGCCTTGGGTAAGACTGAAACAAGAAGGGAATATTCTCAATGCTGGGCTGCTCCTGTTCTCCGGATCCAGGCGAATGTCCTCGTGGCAGCGTCTCCGATCCCACCCGGAGCGCCGGATCTATCCACGGCAGCGCCCGCCTCGTCTCCACCGCCCAGCTCCCAGGCTCTGTCTCACCTACACCAGTACCCACTGTACCCCTCCCTCTAACTCACCCCCTCCTGCCCCTACACCCCTCCCTCTCACTCACCTCCTCCTGCCCCTACACCCCTCCCTCTCACTCACCTCCCCCTGCCCCTACACCCCTCCCATTAACTCACCTCCCCCTGCCCCTACACCCCTCCCTCTAACTCACCCCCTCCTGCCCCTACACCCCTCCCTCTCACTCACCTCCTCCTGCCCCTACACCCCTCCCTCTCACTCACCTCCCCCTGCCCCTACACCCCTCCCATTAACTCACCTCCCCCTGCCCCTACACCCCTCCCTCTAACTCACCCCCTCCTGCCCCTACACCCCTCCCTCTAACTCACCTCCTCCTGCCCCTACACCCCTCCCTCTAACTCACCTCCTCCAGCACCTACACCCCACCCTCTAACTCACCTCCTCCTGCCCCTACACCCCGCCCTCTAACTCACCCCCTCCTGCCCCACACCCCTCCCTCTAACTCACCTCCTCCAGACCCTACACCGCTCTCTCTAACTCACCTCCTCCTGCCCCTACAACCTCCCTCTAACTCACCTCCTCCAGCCCCTACACCCCTCCCTCTAACTCACCTCCTCCTGCCCCTACACCCCTCCCTCTAACTCACCTCCTCCTGCCCCTACACCCCTCCCTCTAACTCACCCCCTCCTGCCCCTACACCCCTCCCTCTCACTCACCCCCTCCTGCCCCTACACCCCCTCCCTCTAACTCACCTCCTCCTGCCCCTACACCCCTCCCTCTAACTCACCTCCTCCTGCCCCTACACCCCTCCCTCTCACTCACCACCTCCTGCCCCCTACACCCCTCCCTCTTACTCACCCCCTCCTGCCCCTACACCCCTCCCTCTCACTCACCTCCTCCTGCCCCTACACCCCTCCCTCTAACTCACCTCCTCCGGCCCCTACACCCCTCCCTCTATCTCACCCCCTCCTGCCCCTACACCCCTCCCTCTAACTCACCCCCTCCTGCCCCTACACCCCTCCCTCTAACTCACCCCCTCCTGCCCCTACACCCCTCCCTCTAGCTCACCTCCTCCAGCCCCTACACCCCTCCCTCTAACTCACCTCCTCCTGCCCCTACACCCCTCCCTCTAACTCACCTCCTCCTGCCCCTACACCCCTCCCTCTAACTCACCCCCTCCTGACCCTACACCCTCCCTCTCACTCACCTCCTCCTGCCCCTACACCCCTCCCTCTAACTCACCTCCTCCTGCCCCTACACCCCTCCCTCTAACTCACCTCCTCCGGCCCCTACACCCCTCCCTCTAACTCAGATCCTCCAGCCCCCTACACCCCTCCCTCTAAATCACCTCCTCCTGCCCCTACACCCCTCCCTCAAACTCACCTCCTCCTGCCCCTACACCCCTTCCCTCTAACTCACCCCCTCCTGCCCCTACACCCCTCCCTCTAACTCACCTCCTCCTGCCCCTACACCCCTCCCTCTAACTCACCTCCTCCTGCCCCCTACACCCCTCCCTCTAACTCACCTCCTCCGGCGCCTACACCCCTCCCTCTAACTCAGATCCTCCAGCCCCTACACCCCTCCCTCTAACTCACCTCCTCCTGCCCCCTACACCCCCTCCCTCTAACTCACCCCCTTCGGCCCCTACACCCCTCCCTCTAACTCAGATCCTCCAGCCCCGACACCCCTCCCTCTAACTCACCTCCACCAGCCCCTACGCACCTCCCTCTAACTCACCCCCTCCTGCCCCCACACCCCTCCCTCTATCTCACTTCCCCCTGCTCCTACACACCTCCCTCTAACTCACCCACTCCTGCCCTACACCCCTCCCTCTCACTCACCCCCACATGCCCCTACAACCCCTCCCTCTATCTCAGCCCCTCCTGCACCTACACCCCTCCCTCTATCTCACCTCCTCCTGCCCCTACACCCCTCCCTCTATCTCACGCCCTCCTGCACCTACACCCCTCCCTCCAGCTCACCTCCTCCTGCCCCTACACCCCTCCCTCTAACTCACCTCCACCGGCCCCTACACCCCCTCCCTCTAACTCACCTCCTCCTGCCCCTACACCCCTCCCTCTCACTCACACCCTCCTGCCCCTACACCCCTCCGTCTAACTCACCTCCTCCTGCCCCTACACCCCTCCGTCTAACTCACCTCCTCCTGCCCCTACACCCCTCCCTCTATCTCACCCCCTCCTGCACCTACACCCCTTTTTCTATCTCACCTCCTCCTGGCCCTACACCCCTCCCTCTATCTCACCCCCTCCTGCACCTACACCCCCTCCCTCTAACTCACCCCCTCCTGCCCCTACACCCTCCCTCTAACTCACCTCCTCTTGCCCGTACACCCCTCCCTCTAACTCACCTCCTCCTGCCCCTACACCCCTCCCTCTAACTCTCACCCCCTCCTGCCCCCTACACCCCTCCCTCTAACTCACCTCCTCCTGCCCCTACACCCCTCCCTCTAACACACCTCCTCCTGTCCCTACACCCCTCCCTCTAACTCACCTCCTCCAGCCCCTACACCCCTCCCTCTAACTCACCTCCTCCTGCCCCTACACCCTCCCTCTAACTCACCCCCTCCTGCCCCTACACCCCTCCCTCTAACTCACCTCCTCCTGCCCCTACACCCCTCCCTCTAACTCACCCCCTCCTGCCCCTACACCCCTCCCTCTCACTCACCTCCTCCTGCCCCTACAACCCCTCCCTCTAACTCACCTCCTCCTGCCCCTACACCCCTCCCTCTAACTCACCTCCTCCGGCCCCTACACCCCTCCCTCTAACTCAGATCCTCCAGCCCCCCTACAACCCTCCCTCTAAATCACCTCCTCCTGCCCCTACACCCCTCCCTCTAACTCACCTCCTCCTGCCCCTACACCCCTTCCCTCTAACTCACCCCCTCCTGCCCCTACACCCCTCCCTCTAACTCACCTCCTCCTGCCCCTACACCCCTCCCTCTAACTCACCTCCTCCTGCCCCTACACCCCTCCCTCTAACTCACCTCCTCCGGCCCCTACACCCTCCCTCTAACTCAGATCCTCCAGCCCCTACACCCCTCCCTCTAACTCACCTCCTCCTGCCCCTACACCCCTCCCTCTAACTCACCCCCTTCGGCCCCTACACCCCTCCCTCTAACTCAGATCCTCCAGCCCCGACACCCCTCCCTCTAACTCACCTCCACCAGCCCCTACGCGCCTCCCTCTAACTCACCCCCTCCTGCCCCCACACCCCCTCCCTCTAACTCACTTCCCCCTGCTCCTACACACCTCCCTCTAACTCAACCCACTCCTGCCCCTACACCCCTCACTCTCACTCACCCCCACATGCCCCTACACCCCTCCCTCTATCTCACCCCCCTCCTGCACCTACACCCCTCCCTCTATCTCACCTCCTCCTGCCCCTACACCCCTCCCTCTATCTCACGCCCTCCTGCACCTACACCCCTCCCTCCAGCTCACCTCCTCCTGCCCCTACACCCCTCCCTCTAACTCACCTCCACCGGCCCCTACACCCCTCCCTCTAACTCACCTCCTCCTGCCCCCTACACCCCTCCCTCTCACTCACACCTCCTGCCCCTACACCCCTCCGTCTAACTCACCTCCTCCTGCCCCTACACCCCTCCGTCTAACTCACCTCCTCCTGCCCTACACCCCTCCCTCTATCTCACCCCCTCCTGCACCTACACCCCTCCCTCTATCTCACCTCCTCCTGGCCCTACACCCCTCCCTCTATCTCACCCCCTCCCTGCAACCTACACCCCTCCCTCTAACTCACCCCCTCCTGCCCCTACACCCCTCCCTCTAACTCACCTCCTCTTGCCCGTACACCCCTCCCTCTAACTCACCTCCTCCTGCCCCTACACCCCTCCCTCTAACTCACCCCCTCCTGCCCCTACACCCCTCCCTCTAACTCACCTCCTCCTGCCCCTACACCCCTCCCTCTAACACACCTCCTCCTGTCCCTACACCCCTCCCTCTAACTCACCTCCTCCAGCCCCTACACCCCTCCCTCTAACTCACCTCCTCCTGCCCCTACACCCCTCCCTCTAACTCACCCCCTCCTGCCCCTACACCCCTCCCTCTAACTCACCTCCTCCTGCCCCTACACCCCTCCCTCTAACTCACCCCCTCCTGCACCTACACCCCTCCCTCTCACTCACCTCCTCCTGCCCCTACACCCCTCCCTCTAACTCACCTCCTCCTGCCCCTACACCCCTCCCTCTAACTCACCTCCTCCGGCCCCTACACCCCTCCCTCTAACTCAGATCCTCCAGCCCCCCTACAACCCTCCCTCTAAATCACCTCCTCCTGCCCCTACACCCCTCCCTCTAACTCACCTCCTCCTGCCCCTACACCCCTTCCCTCTAACTCACCCCCTCCTGCCCCTACACCCCTCCCTCTAACTCACCTCCTCCTGCCCCTACACCCCTCCCTCTAACTCACCTCCTCCTGCCCCTACACCCCTCCCTCTAACTCACCTCCTCCGGCCCCCTACACCCCTCCCTCTAACTCAGATCCTCCAGGCCCCTACACCCCCTCCCTCTAACTCACCTCCTCCTGCCCCTACACCCCTCCCTCTAACTCACCCCCTTCGGCCCCTACACCCCTCCCTCTAACTCAGATCCTCCAGCCCCGACACCCCTCCCTCTAACTCACCTCCACCAGCCCCCTACGCGCCTCCCTCTAACTCACCCCCTCCTGCCCCCACACCCCTCCCTCTAACTCACTTCCCCCTGCTCCTACACACCTCCCTCTAACTCACCCACTCCTGCCCCTACACCCCTCACTCTCACTCACCCCCACATGCCCCTACCACCCCCTCCCTCTATCTCACCCCCTCCTGCACCTACACCCCTCCCTCTATCTCACCTCCTCCTGCCCCTACACCCCTCCCTCTATCTCACGCCCTCCTGCACCTACACCCCTCCCTCCAGCTCACCTCCTCCTGCCCCTACACCCCTCCCTCTAACTCACCTCCACCGGCCCCTACACCCCCTCCCTCTAACTCACCTCCTCCTGCCCCTACACCCCTCCCTCTCACTCACACCCTCCTGCCCCTACCACCCCTCCGTCTAACTCACCTCCTCCTGCCCCTACACCCCTCCGTCTAACTCACCTCCTCCTGCCCCTACACCCCTCCCTCTATCTCACCCCCTCCTGCACCTACACCCCTCCCTCTATCTCACCTCCTCCTGGCCCTACACCCCTCCCTCTATCTCACCCCCTCCTGCACCTACACCCCTCCCTCTAACTCACCCCTTCCTGCCCCTACACCCCTCCCTCTAACTCACCTCCTCCTGCCCGTACACCCCTCCCTCTAACTCACCTCCTCCTGCCCCTACACCCCTCCCTCTAACTCACCCCCTCCTGCCCCTACACCCCTCCCTCTAACTCACCTCCTCCTGCCCCCTACACCCCTCCCTCTAACACACCTCCTCCTGTCCCTACACCCCTCCCTCTAACTCACCTCCTCCAGCCCCTACAACCCCTCCCTCTAACTCACCTCCTCCTGCCCCTACACAACCCTCCCTCTAACTCACCCCCCTCCTGCCCCTACACCCCTCCCTCTAACTCACCTCCTCCTGCCCCTACACCCCCTCCCTCTAACTCACCCCCTCCTGCCCCTACACCCCTCCATCTAACTCACCCCCTCCTGCCCCTACACCCATCCCTCTAACTCACCCCCTCCTGCCCCTACACCCCTCCCTCTAACTCACCTCCTCCAGCCCCTACACACCTCCCACTAACTCACCCCCTCCTGCCCCTACACAGCTCCCTCTAACTCACCTCCTCCTGCCCCTACACACCTCCCTCTAAATCACCTCCTCCAGCCCCTACACCCCTCCCTCTAACTCATCCCCTCCTGCCCCTACACCCCTCCCTCTAATTCACCTCCTCCTGCCACTACAACCCTCCCTCTAAATCACCTCCTCCAGCCCTACACCCCTCCATCTAACTCACCCCCTCCTGCCCCTACACCCCTCCCTCTAATTCACCTCCTCCTGCCCCTACACCCCTCCCTCTAACTCACCTCCTCCAGCCCCTACACATCTCCCTCTAACTCACCCTCCACCTGCCCCTACACACCTCCCTCTAACTCACCCCCTCCTGCCCCTACACCCCTCCCTCTAACTCACCCCCTCCTGCCCCTACACCCCTCCCTCTAACTCACCCCATCCTGCCCCCTACACCCCTCCCTCTAACTCACCCCCTCCTGCGTCTACACCCCTCCCTCTATTTCACCCACCTTCTGCCCCTACACCCCTCCCTCTAACTCACCTCTTCCTGCCCCTACACCCCTCCCTCTCACTCACCTCCTCCTGCCCCTACACCCCTCCCTCTAACTCACCCCCTGCTGCCCCTAAACCCCTCCCTCTAACTCACCCCCTCCAGCCCCTACAGCCCTCCCTCTAACTCACCCCCTCCAGCCCCTACTCCCCTCCCTCTAACTCACCTCCTCCTGCCCCTACACGCCTCCCTCTAACTCACCTCCTCTGCCCCTACACCCCTCCCTCTAACTCACCTCCTCCAGCCCTGCACACCTCCCTCTAACTCAACTCCTCCTGCCCCTACACCCCTCCCTCTATCTCACCTCCTCCTGCCTCTACACCCCTCCCTCTAACTCACCTCCTCCTGCCCCTACTCCCCTTCCTCTAACTCACCTCCTCCTGCCCCTACAACCCTCCCTCTAACTCACCTCCTCCTGCCCCTACACCCCTCCCTCTAACTCACCTCCTCCTGCCCCTACACCCCTCCATCTAACACAGCTCCTCCTGCCCCTACACCCCCTCCCTCTAACTCACCCCCTCCTGCCCCTACACCCCTCCCTCTAACTCACCTCCTCCAGCCCCTACACCCCTCCCTCTAACTCACCTCCTCCAGCCCCTACACCCCTCCCACTAACTCAACCCCTCCTGCCCCTACACCCCTCCCTCTAACTCACCTCCTCCAGCCCCTACACCCCTCCCTCTAACTCACCTCCTCCAGCCCCTACACCCCTCCCACTAACTCAACCCCTCCTGCCCCTACACCCCTCCCTCTAACTCACCTCCTCCTGCCCCCAACACCCCTTCCTCTAACTTACCTCCTCTTCCTCTACACCCCTCCCTCTAACTCACCCCCTCCTGCCCCTACACCCCTCCCTCTAACTCACCCCCTCCTGCCCCTACACCCCTCCCTCTAACTCACCTCTTCCAGCCCCTACACCCCTCCCTCTAACTCACCTCCTCCAACCCCTACACCCCTCCCTCAAACTCACCTCCCACAGCCCCTACACCCCTCCCTCTAACTCACCCCCTCCTGCCCCTACACCCCTCCCTTTAACTCACCCCCCTCCTGCCTCTACACCCCTTCCTCTAACTCACCTCCTCCTGCCCCTACACCACGCACTCTAACTCACCTCCTCCTGCCCCTACACCCCTCCCTCTAACTCACCCCCTCCTGCCCCTAGACCCCTCCCTCTAACTCACATCCTCCTGCCCCTACACCCATCCCTCTAACTCACCTCCTCCTGCCCCTACACCCCTCCCTCTAACTCACCTCCTCCTGCCCCTACACCCTCCCCTCTAACTCGCCTCCTCCTGCCCCTACACCCCTCCCTCTAACTAACCTCCTCTTGCCCCTACACCCCTCCCTCTAACACACCTCCCACAGCCACTACACCCCTCCCTCTAACTCACGTCCTCCTGCCCCTACACCCCTCCCTCTAATTCACCTCCTCCTGCCTCTACACCCCTCCCTCTAACTCACCTCCTCCTGCCCCTGCACCCCTCCCACTAACTCACCCCCTCCTGCCCCTAATCCCCTCCCTCTAACTCACCCCCTCCTGCCCCTACACCCCTCCCTCTAACTCACCTCCTCCTGCCCATTCACCGCTCCCTCTAACTCACCTCCTCCTGTCCATTCACCGCTCCTTCTAACTCACCCCCTCCTGCCCCTACACCCCTCCCCCAACTCACCCCCCTCCTGCCCCTACACCCCTCCCTCTAACTCACCTCCTCCTGACCCTACACCCCTCCCTCTAACTCACCTCATCCTGCCCCTACACCCCTCCCTCTAACTCACCTCCTCCTGCCCCTACAGCACTCCCTCTAACTCACCTCCTCCTGCCCCTACACCACTCCCTCTAACTCACCTCCTCCTGCCTCTACACCACTCCCTCTAACTCACCCCCTCCTGCCCCTACACCCCTCCCTCTAACTCACCTCCTCCAGCCCCTACACCCCTCCCTCTAACTCACCCCCTCCTGCCCCTACACCCCTCCCTCTAACTCACCTCCTCCAGCCCCTACACCCCTCCCTCTAACTCACCCCCTCCTGCCCCTACACCCCTCCCTCTAACTCACCTCCTCCAGCACCTACACCCCACCCTCGAACTCACCTCCTCCTGCCCCTACACCCCGCCCTCTAACTCACCCCCTCCTGCCCCACACCCCTCCCTCTAACTCACCTCCTCCTGCCCCTACACCCCTTCCCTCTAACTCACCCCCTCCTGCCCCTACACCCCTCCCTCTAACTCACCTCCTCCTGCCCCTACACCCCTCCCTCTAACTCACCTCCTCCTGCCCCTACACCCCTCCCTCTAACTCACCTCCTCCGGCCCCTACACCCCTCCCTCTAACTCAGATCCTCCAGCCCCTACACCCCTCCCTCTAACTCACCTCCTCCTGCCCCTACACCCCTCCCTCTAACTCACCCCCTTCGGCCCCTACACCCCTCCCTCTAACTCAGATCCTCCAGCCCCGACACCCCTCCCTCTAACTCACCTCCACCAGCCCCTACGCGCCTCCCTCTAACTCACCCCCTCCTGCCCCCACACCCCTCCCTCTAACTCACTTCCCCCTGCTCCTACACACCTCCCTCTAACTCACCCACTCCTGCCCCTACACCCCTCACTCTCACTCACCCCCACATGCCCCTACACCCCTCCCTCTATCTCACCCCCTCCTGCACCTACACCCCTCCCTCTATCTCACCTCCTCCTGCCCCTACACCCCTCCCTCTATCTCACGCCCTCCTGCACCTACACCCCTCCCTCCAGCTCACCTCCTCCTGCCCCTACACCCCTCCCTCTAACTCACCTCCACCGGCCCCTACACCCCTCCCTCTAACTCACCTCCTCCTGCCCCTACACCCCTCCCTCTCACTCACACCCTCCTGCCCCTACACCCCTCCGTCTAACTCACCTCCTCCTGCCCCTACACCCCTCCGTCTAACTCACCTCCTCCTGCCCCTACACCCCTCCCTCTATCTCACCCCCTCCTGCACCTACACCCCTCCCTCTATCTCACCTCCTCCTGGCCCTACACCCCTCCCTCTATCTCACCCCCTCCTGCACCTACACCCCTCCCTCTAACTCACCCCTTCCTGCCCCTACACCCCTCCCTCTAACTCACCTCCTCCTGCCCGTACACCCCTCCCTCTAACTCACCTCCTCCTGCCCCTACACCCCTCCCTCTAACTCACCCCCTCCTGCCCCTACACCCCTCCCTCTAACTCACCTCCTCCTGCCCCTACACCCCTCCCTCTAACACACCTCCTCCTGTCCCTACACCCCTCCCTCTAACTCACCTCCTCCAGCCCCTACACCCCTCCCTCTAACTCACCTCCTCCTGCCCCTACACCCCTCCCTCTAACTCACCCCCTCCTGCCCCTACACCCCTCCCTCTAACTCACCTCCTCCTGCCCCTACACCCCTCCCTCTAACTCACCCCCTCCTGCCCCTACACCCCTCCATCTAACTCACCCCCTCCTGCCCCTACACCCATCCCTCTAACTCACCCCCTCCTGCCCCTACACCCCTCCCTCTAACTCACCTCCTCCAGCCCCTACACACCTCCCACTAACTCACCCCCTCCTGCCCCTACACAGCTCCCTCTAACTCACCTCCTCCTGCCCCTACACACCTCCCTCTAAATCACCTCCTCCAGCCCCTACACCCCTCCCTCTAACTCATCCCCTCCTGCCCCTACACCCCTCCCTCTAATTCACCTCCTCCTGCCACTACAACCCTCCCTCTAAATCACCTCCTCCAGCCCCTACACCCCTCCATCTAACTCACCCCCTCCTGCCCCTACACCCCTCCCTCTAATTCACCTCCTCCTGCCCCTACACCCCTCCCTCTAACTCACCTCCTCCAGCCCCTACACATCTCCCTCTAACTCACCTCCACCTGCCCCTACACACCTCCCTCTAACTCACCCCCTCCTGCCCCTACACCCCTCCCTCTAACTCACCCCCTCCTGCCCCTACACCCCTCCCTCTAACTCACCCCATCCTGCCCCTACACCCCTCCCTCTAACTCACCCCCTCCTGCGTCTACACCCCTCCCTCTATTTCACCCACTTCTGCCCCTACACCCCTCCCTCTAACTCACCTCTTCCTGCCCCTACACCCCTCCCTCTCACTCACCTCCTCCTGCCCCTACACCCCTCCCTCTAACTCACCCCCTGCTGCCCCTAAACCCCTCCCTCTAACTCACCCCCTCCAGCCCCTACAGCCCTCCCTCTAACTCACCCCCTCCAGCCCCTACTCCCCTCCCTCTAACTCACCTCCTCCTGCCCCTACACGCCTCCCTCTAACTCACCTCCTCCTGCCCCTACACCCCTCCCTCTAACTCACCTCCTCCAGCCCCTGCACACCTCCCTCTAACTCAACTCCTCCTGCCCCTACACCCCTCCCTCTATCTCACCTCCTCCTGCCTCTACACCCCTCCCTCTAACTCACCTCCTCCTGCCCCTACTCCCCTTCCTCTAACTCACCTCCTCCTGCCCCTACAACCCTCCCTCTAACTCACCTCCTCCTGCCCCTACACCCCTCCCTCTAACTCACCTCCTCCTGCCCCTACACCCCTCCATCTAACACAGCTCCTCCTGCCCCTACACCCCTCCCTCTAACTCACCCCCTCCTGCCCCTACACCCCTCCCTCTAACTCACCTCCTCCAGCCCCTACACCCCTCCCTCTAACTCACCTCCTCCAGCCCCTACACCCCTCCCACTAACTCAACCCCTCCTGCCCCTACACCCCTCCCTCTAACTCACCTCCTCCAGCCCCTACACCCCTCCCTCTAACTCACCTCCTCCAGCCCCTACACCCCTCCCACTAACTCAACCCCTCCTGCCCCTACACCCCTCCCTCTAACTCACCTCCTCCTGCCCCCAACACCCCTTCCTCTAACTTACCTCCTCTTCCTCTACACCCCTCCCTCTAACTCACCCCCTCCTGCCCCTACACCCCTCCCTCTAACTCACCCCCTCCTGCCCCTACACCCCTCCCTCTAACTCACCTCTTCCAGCCCCTACACCCCTCCCTCTAACTCACCTCCTCCAACCCCTACACCCCTCCCTCAAACTCACCTCCCACAGCCCCTACACCCCTCCCTCTAACTCACCCCCTCCTGCCCCTACACCCCTCCCTTTAACTCACCCCCTCCTGCCTCTACACCCCTTCCTCTAACTCACCTCCTCCTGCCCCTACACCACGCACTCTAACTCACCTCCTCCTGCCCCTACACCCCTCCCTCTAACTCACCCCCTCCTGCCCCTAGACCCCTCCCTCTAACTCACATCCTCCTGCCCCTACACCCATCCCTCTAACTCACCTCCTCCTGCCCCTACACCCCTCCCTCTAACTCACCTCCTCCTGCCCCTACACCCCTCCCTCTAACTCGCCTCCTCCTGCCCCTACACCCCTCCCTCTAACTAACCTCCTCTTGCCCCTACACCCCTCCCTCTAACACACCTCCCACAGCCACTACACCCCTCCCTCTAACTCACGTCCTCCTGCCCCTACACCCCTCCCTCTAATTCACCTCCTCCTGCCTCTACACCCCTCCCTCTAACTCACCTCCTCCTGCCCCTGCACCCCTCCCACTAACTCACCCCCTCCTGCCCCTAATCCCCTCCCTCTAACTCACCCCCTCCTGCCCCTACACCCCTCCCTCTAACTCACCTCCTCCTGCCCATTCACCGCTCCCTCTAACTCACCTCCTCCTGTCCATTCACCGCTCCTTCTAACTCACCCCCTCCTGCCCCTACACCCCTCCCCCAACTCACCCCCTCCTGCCCCTACACCCCTCCCTCTAACTCACCTCCTCCTGACCCTACACCCCTCCCTCTAACTCACCTCATCCTGCCCCTACACCCCTCCCTCTAACTCACCTCCTCCTGCCCCTACAGCACTCCCTCTAACTCACCTCCTCCTGCCCCTACACCACTCCCTCTAACTCACCTCCTCCTGCCTCTACACCACTCCCTCTAACTCACCCCCCCTCCTGCCCCTACACCCCTCCCTCTAACTCACCTCCTCCAGCCCCTACACCCCTCCCTCTAACTCACCCCCTCCTGCCCCTACACCCCTCCCTCTAACTCACCTCCTCCAGCCCCTACACCCCTCCCTCTAACTCACCCCCTCCTGCCCCTACACCCCTCCCTCTAACTCACCTCCTCCAGCACCTACACCCCACCCTCTAACTCACCTCCTCCTGCCCCTACACCCCGCCCTCTAACTCACCCCCTCCTGCCCCACACCCCTCCCTCTAACTCACCTCCTCCAGACCCTACACCGCTCTCTCTAACTCACCTCCTCCTGCCCCTACACCCCTCCCTCTAACTCACCTCCTCCAGCCCCTACACCCCTCCCTCTAACTCACCTCCTCCTGCCCCTACACCCCTCCCTCTAACTCACCTCCTCCTGCCCCTACACCCCTCCCTCTAACTCACCTCCTCCTGCCCCTACACCCCTCCCTCTAACTCACCTCCTCCTGCCCCCTACAACCCTCCCTCTAACTCACCTCCTCCTGCCTCTACACCCCTCCCTCTAACTCACCTCCTCCTGCCCCTACACTCTTCCCTCTAACTCATCTCCTCCTGCCCCTACACACCTCCTTCTAACTCACCTCCTCCAGCCCCTACACCCCTCCCTCTAACTCACCTCCTCCTGCCCTACACCCCTCCCTCTAACTCACCTCCTCCTGCCCCTACACCCCTCCCTCTAACTCACCCCCTCCTGCCCCTACACCCCTCCCTCTAACTCACCCTCCTCCTGCCCCTACACCACTCCCTCCAGCTCACCTCCTCTTGCCCCTACACCCCTCCTTCTAACTCACCCCCTACAGCCCCTACACCCCTCCTTCTAACTCAACCCCTACAGCCCCTACACCCCACCCTCTAACTCACCTCCTCCTTCCTCTGCACCCCTCCCTCTAACTCACCTCCTCCTGCCCCTACACCCCTCCCTCCAGCTCACCTCCTCTTGACCCTACACCCCTCTCTCTAACTCACCTCCTCCAGCCCCCTACACCCCTCCCTCTAACTCACCTCCTACTGCCCTTACACCAATCCCTCTAACTCACCTCCTCCAGCCTCTACAACCCCTCCCTGTAACTCACCCCCTCCAGACCCAACACCCCTCCCTCTAACTCACCTCCTCCTGCCCCTACACCCCTCCCTCTAACTCACCTCCTGCTGCCCCTAAACCCCTCCCTCTAACTCACCTCCTCCAGCCTCTACACCCCTCCCTGTAACTCACCCCCTCCAGCCCCTACGCACCTCCCTCTAACTCACCTCCTCCTGCCCCTACACCCCTCCCTCTAACTCACCTCCTCCAGCCCGACACCCCTCCCTCTCACTCACCCCCCTCCTGCCCCGACACCCCCCTCCCTCTAACTCACCTCCTCCTGCCCCTACACCCCTCCCTCTCACTCACCCCCTCCTGCCCCTACACCCCTCCCTCTAACTCACCCCCTCCTGCCCCTACACCCCTCCCTCTAACTCACCTCCTCCTGCCCCTACACCCCTCCCTCTAACTCACCCCGTCCTGCCCCTACACCCCTCCCTCTAACTCACCTCCTCCAGCCCCTACACCCCTCCCTCTAACTCACCTCCTCCTGCCCCTACAACCCTCCCTCTAACTCACCTCCTCCAGCCCCTACACCCCTCCCTCTAGCTCACCTCCTCCTGCCCCTATACCACTCCCTCTAACTCACCTCCTCCGGCCCCTACACCCCTCCCTCTAACTCAGATCCTCCAGCACACTACACCCCTCCCTCTTACTCACCTGCTCCTGCCCCTACACCCCTCCCTCTAACTCACCTCCTCCTGCCCCTACTCCCCTCCCTCCACCTCACCTCCTCCAGCCCCTACACCCCTCCCTCTAACTCACCTCCTCCTGCCCCTACACCCCTCCCTCTAACTCACCTCCTCCTGCCCCTACACCCCTCCCTCTCACTCACCTCCTCCTGCCCGTACACCCCTCCCTCTTACTCACCCCCTCCGGCCCCTACACCCCTCCCTCTAACTCACCTCCTCCTGACCCTACACCCCTCCCACTAACTCACCTCCTCCTGCCCCTACACCCCTCCTTCTAACTCACCCCCCTCCTGCCCCTACACCCCTCCCTCTAACTCACCTCCTCCAGCCCCTACAGCCCTCCCTCTAACTCACCCCCTCCAGCCCCTACTCCCCTCCCTCCAGCTCACCTCCTCCTGCCCCTAACCCCTCCCTCTAACTCACCCCCTCCTGCCCCTACACCCCTCCCTCTAACTCACCTCTTCCAGCCCCTACACCCCTCCCTCTAACTCACCTCCTCCAACCCCTACACCCCTCCCCTCAAACTCACCTCCCACAGCCCCTACACCCCTCCCTCTAACTCACCCCCTCCTGCCCCTACACCCCTCCCTTTAACTCACCCCCTCCTGCCTCTACACCCCTTCCTCTAACTCACCTCCTCCTGCCCCTACACCACGCACTCTAACTCACCTCCTCCTGCCCCTACACCCCTCCCTCTAACTCACCCCCTCCTGCCCCTAGACCCCTCCCTCTAACTCACATCCTCCTGCCCCTACACCCATCCCTCTAACTCACCTCCTCCTGCCCCTACACCCCTCCCTCTAACTCACCTCCTCCTGCCCCTACACCCCTCCCTCTAACTCGCCTCCTCCTGCCCCTACACCCCTCCCTCTAACTAACCTCCTCTTGCCCCTACACCCCTCCCTCTAACTCACCTCCCACAGCCACTACACCCCTCCCTCTAACTCACGTCCTCCTGCCCCTACACCCCTCCCTCTAATTCACCTCCTCCTGCCTCTACAACCCCTCCCTCTAACTCACCTCCTCCTGCCCCCTGCACCCCCTCCCACTAACTCACCCCCTCCTGCCCCTAATCCCCTCCCTCTAACTCACCCCCCTCCTGCCCCTACACCCCTCCCTCTAACTCACCTCCTCCTGCCCATTCACCGCTCCCTCTAACTCACCTCCTCCTGTCCATTCACCGCTCCTTCTAACTCACCCCCTCCTGCCCCTACACCCCTCCCCCAACTCACCCCCTCCTGCCCCTACACCCCTCCCTCTAACTCACCTCCTCCTG